>OZ007569.1:59612848-59670348 GCA_963931925.1 Onchidella celtica | reverse complement strand
TGATAGTGCACTAAATTTAACCTTTACATCCTGTACGGCCAGTTCATTAATATTGTTCTTTAATATAATTTTTCCTCAGTGTTCCAAAACCCATTCTGCGGACGGCGTCAACAGGGTGCTAAACCTGTGTTGTGAAACGTCGCCAGAGATGAGACATTACTGTGACCAGATCTATGTTGTAGAACCCCAGAGAGGAGGAGGATCGTGGCATCATGACGAATATTATGATTACTATTAATAATAATGGAAATAAAGTGTGGCACATCTGGTGCTGAATGAAAATACACAGTTGTCTTCTTATTTGCTTATTTGTTAGTGTATTTGTTTGTTATTTGTACGTTTGTTGTTTGTTTATTTCTTGGTCTGTTTGTTTGTTTGCTTACTAGCTGAGGTATCTGGTGTTCAAACCTCAGGATATACCTGCTTCTGTCCCCTCTCTCCATCCCCCTCCTCTTCCAGTGTCTCTCTCTCGCTCTCTGTCTCTGTCTGTGTGTCGGTCTGTCTGTCTGCCGTGTCTATCTCTCTCTCTCTCTCTCTCTCACCTTATAAAGCCAGATTTGCTCATACACGTTCTTGTGAAGAAGTCACACCAAATCTAAAGTATGTGAAATACAATCTCTATTGTACATTCGTCCATTTGAAAACACGGACCACCGTGAAACAAAATCTAAGAAAAATTGTTTGTCCAAAAATTCGTAGATAAGAAAGGGGGGGGGGGGAGGGGGTGGTAGTCTGAAAGCAAACCTGAAAATTTCAAGTGAATAGGTGCAGAAATGAGACCGCCATGCTGGTGACCCAATTTGGACTAGTCTTTTTCTAATATTAGAAAAAGATTAGATTAATTTATATTTATTTATTCACGGGGATACATGACGATTGATAAAAGTTTAGAGTGCCGTGGTGATATAACACCTTTTTTTCCAGACATGCTTACGGTGGTTTATCATATTACATAGTGTTTGGTCTAGAGTAACTTTCGGGACACAGGCAGTGAGGTGGTCGCTTGATTGCTGTGTAAGTTACTACGTTATTGTCTATAACCCCGAAAGTTACTCAAGGCCGGCAATTGTCTATTATGTCGTCTCTAAAGGTTGATAAAATTATAGCAGTTTAGAAAAGTCAGGCGCATTACAGAAAAAATTACCATCGGGCTACAAAAACACCATTGTGGGTAATGAGTGTGGCTGAAAGACTAATTCACAGGGAAGAAATGTCCACTTCCATGGTTGACCTCAGTCCTACAACAGCGTGTGTATTTTAATATACCATTATGTGTTCATAAAACGATTAAATATCCAAATTTACAGAGCTAGGTTCAGGCTTGTCAAGAGGTTTTTGCTCATTTTCAGCCGTATGACGATGTTCTAATTCCCACACATGCATTGTGTGGATAAATGTTTTTGTGTCTGATATTCTTACGAATATGAATGTATGCTGTTTTGTTGCATAAGGCTGTCATGTGTAAGTGTGAACGCCCGATGTCTTCCTGAACGAGTTTTGTTGTTGTGTCAGATGGTCGAAGACATCTAGAGGCAAATAGGTGCCATTACGTAAGGGTCTTTGTCATCTGTGACACAAATCGAGTCTCTTGAGAGTGAGACTCGCCAAAGAAGAGCATGAATGGAAGACTCTTGAGTACACCGTCTAAATGGACCAAGGTGACGTGCTGAATTGTACGTAAAACATCAATGAAAAACGTCGCCAGTGTATATTTATTTTGATCTTCAAAAGTACACAAAGTTGCTCTCTTACGAGACAGCAACTAGACAGTAAATGAGTTTGATCCTACCGCTGCATTGGAGAATTACTATGCCCAAATAGTATTTTAGCTGTAATTGGTAATTTTAACAATTCTGTATAATTACAGAGCTTGATTAGACCTGGAAACCTTGGCAAACAAAACATTCTTGAAATCATACTTTCACTGGCTCCGATAGTACAGTGTTGAAACGTTAGCAGATTTCATTGGCTCCGTCAGTACAATGTTGAACCGTTAAGGGATTTCACTGGCTCCGACAGTACAGATTTGAAACGTTAAGAGACTTCATTGGTTCCGGCAGTAGAGTGTTGAAACGTTAGCAGACTTCATTGGCTCCGACAGTACAGAGTTGAAACGGTAGGAGACTTCATTGGCTCCGGCAGTGGAGTGTTGAAGCGTTAGCAGATTTCATTGGCTCCGTCAGTACAATGTTGAACCGTTAAGAGATTTCACTGGCTCCGTCAGTACATAGTTGAAACGTTAAGAGACTTCATTGGCTCCGGCAGTACAGTGTTGAAACGTTGGCAGATTTCATTGACTCCGACAGTACAGAGTTGAAACGTTAAGAGACTTCATTGTCGAAACGCTAGCAGATTTAATTGTAACACAGCAGTGAAAAGATTAAATGATTATTTGTTTTTATCATTCATCATATTATGGTACCTTTTATAAGACATTTAAACAAGTTCAGGGTAAAAAAAAAAAAAGTTTCAGGGCTATCGAAATCGTCAAAAAATTGAGTTCAGTCTATCAACTCTTTAATATTCATCACATCTGGTTAAGCATGGATGCCGTTAAAAAAAAACAAAAAACTAACAAAAAGCCCATAAAAAACTATACCATAAAAGTTCAACCATAATATTGTGTTGTTTGCACCTGATTCCATCCTGAAATTTCATGACCTGCTAAACTACTTCTTGATCAACAATGTCATAATCTGGGGAAGGGCAGAGAAAATAAATAAAGCATTCCACCTATTTTAAGGTCGTTTGTCAGATAGATTGTATTGATGTTGTTTTACTCATTTGCAATCAAACAGGCACTCACACACTGATTTATATCGGCCAGTGCAGGCATATTGCAATTTTTTCGATTTTTGCTCATATTTTCATGTCCCTGATCCCTTGGTAGGTAGGATCGAGCACCTAGTCTTCCCGGATAAGGACGAAAAAACTCTGAGGGTCCGTGTGCACGTTAAAGATACCTTGGCAGTTGGAAATCGTATGAACAGGCCGCTGCCGGGGCAAAATTAAATAATATATATCCCTACAACCCCCCCCCCCCAAAAAAAAACAAACAAACCAACCCCCGACCGCCATTGAACTGTGGCAACGACTTGTCTGCTCCAGTTCTAACTGGGCTGCAATGACATGTAGGCAGATTTCCCAAATGGGATTAAAGAAGTATACAAAATACAAAAATACAAAAATACAAAAATAACATATTATATACAAGAATATCCAATGCTTACAAAAAAACAACAACGCGCAGGCGTCGTGAACAAAGAGCATTAACAACATATATATGATAACCATTCTTTTGTTCCCCTGACTACATCCCCTGTATGCTCCAAATGCACCACAGAGGAGGTATTTATTCATGTAAGTGTCCAGACCCGCTTTTGTTCTGTTGCATTCATGCTGTATGTTCAGCACTGATGTATTCCAGACAAACAAGTTCACAAAAAATAAGGGTACTTATACGCATAAAATACAATGAGGGGAACAATGAGGTACGTTTTGTGGGTTGTTTTTTTTTTCCTTGGAGGGGACGGGTAAAAATTTTCTACATGTATAGATTCTGTTTTAAGTTGGCCGTGTATCATTTAAAACAATATGATGCCAAATGTATCTGCAACATTACTGAACTCTGTGAAGAATAAACACACACTGTATTTCGTCAAATCATATTTAAATTGACCCATTCTGTATTTTCTCTTTCTAAAACCTGAAATTACGACTCCTTGGGGCCCAAACGCGTGAGTGCAACTGCGCTTTTGCTGAGGTGCCCAGCGTAGGTGGGAAAAAAACACCTGCAGGAGCGTATTTTTCTAGACAAACAACATTGGGAGAGTGAAGTCCTGGAAAAAAAAATTCATTCCCTCCAATTGGCCAAGTCAGACCTCCAAGGATTCTCAAGAACAGACAAGCATATTGGGAGGGAAAGAGTTGTCGTCTGACTTGTATGTTGTGTTAGATATGATTCCCCCCCCCCCTCCCCCAAGAGAAAAAGCTCCTGGACCATCACTGTTGCTGAGACCGTGAGTTCGTATTTGTCATGGCGGATGGACAGACAGATATAGACGTGGCAATGTTTTTTTTTAAACAGCATAGCTTTATTGAACCACCGATGGTGGAACAAGATAGATCTGGGTTCATAAATAAAAGTGAGAGAGAGAGAGAGAGAGAGAGAGAGAGAGAGAGAGAGAGAGAGAGAGAGAGAGAGAGAGAGAGAGAGAGAGAGAGAGAGAGAGAGAAAGAGAGACACGAGAGAGAGAGAGAGAGAGAAAGACACATAGAGAGAGAAACACGAGAGAGAGAGAGAGAGAGAGAGAGAGAGAGAGTCGTTGTGTCTGTCTGTATGTTTGCCAGTTACCTAAAAGTATAGATGGCCAAACCGCAGACCTGGGGAGCTTGAAACTTAGTCCACAGAGGCTAATTTGACACTATAAGTAACGGGCGCATTTTCCAGGGAAAAGGGGGAGGGGCTGGCCACGGAGGAGGAGGAGGAGGAGGCGGGGGGGCGCCCAAACATCGATCACATAATAGAAAAATAGGCAGACACAGCTGCTTCAGACATTTTCGTACAGAAATCCAGCACAAATGTACAAATTAATTAAGTCGTCTTCCATAAGTGCACAGCTGACGACGTTCGCATTGAAACCGCAAGAATGACAAGTGAACGTTGAAAGGCGAAATACAAAGGCAAAAGCCGTCGAAAGTATAAATAAAATCTAGGTGTGACAAAATGACCAACGTAAGGGCAATAATATTTTACGATCATACATAAACCCGAACGTCCTAAACTGAATAAAAATACTGAAGTTTTTTTTCACAGTTTAGTCAGTGCCCGGTAACAGGCGTTGATCCATACTGAAATATTAAAAAAAAAACGATTACAAGATGAGCGCTGAGAATCTGCTTTCACTTTGAAGCCGAAGATTTGTCATGACAATTATGTGTGAGACTTTGTAAATAAAACTCACTGATTCCGCACATTCAGCATTCGAGGCTGCTCAGGTGTTAAGGGGGACTTAAAGATAATTTATCTCCCATTAACCTGCATGAAAACATGTTTATTGCATCACTAATGTCCACTTTTATACCTGTTGCTATCACCATTGGAGTCTAAACACACAATTTGTTTGCTTTTTTACCTGCATTTTGTTTGTTTTTGTCCGCCCACAAAGGCTGCATCGTAAGAACATGTAGGATTGCAAGGAGGGAACTGGTCGAAATGACCTAAATTATGGGAGTCACAGACAAAGTGGCTTCGCTTTCGTGTTGCTTTCGGCAGTTTTACCTCATGAATGACTTTAGCCTCGACCACAGAATAGGGAACTACCAGAAGCGAAATGAGCCCACTTTTCGTGACGACAGCAAGTATGCGCACCACCATTTTGGATGAAATGCAACTTTACGTGTCTTGATCGGCGGTGGACAAGACCCGTTTGTGCATTTCCACAGAGAGTAAGAGCTTACAAACGGCTCTAAATAGTTTCCATCAACCCAAGAATGTGAACAAATTACAGTAAACATAATACTCACACTGTCTTTGGTGAAGACAGTCTCTTTCAATTCTTGTTACCGCCGCGACCTAATTTCGCGATTTAGAGGAAGTGAGATCTCTCTCTAAATACGTAGACCCTGATGTTACATTAAACATCCTTGCCCGGGTGCCTAGTTACGAACAATTGATCTCACCCCAAATTGCACAGGGTAATCAAAACTGATGACAAATTCCTGCCTGCCTTGTGTCGCTTCTGGTATCTCTATTCTGTGGTCTCGACTAGCCGAAAAGCCGAGCGAATATCATAAACCTTCACTGCGCATCTAAGCGCACCTAATGCTTCCGTTTTCGCCCAGTTTCGCTTTCCATGAAGCCTGACATCTTTCGGCAAAGCTACCGAAGGCGAGCCGAAATCGAAACGAAAACGAAGCCACCGTTTCTGGCCTCTTACACAGTCATGTCTACCATAATTTACGTCATTTCGACCACTTCTCTCACCAGAATCCTCCATGTTCTTAACCCTAGTCCTGCGCGAGGCCACCATGGAGGTCTAACGCCCTCAAACCGGGAAGCACGCGGGGCCACGTTATTGCTCCTCATATTGTAACCCTCGTCCTGCGCGAGGCCACTTTTGTGGCATGGCAACTCCACGTCTTCTATTTCTTTACTTCATTGCTCCCACTGAACATTTTCTTACGTCCATTCCGGTTGTTAATTTCATTTATCCTGTCACCCCTACCACATCTAACAAAATGGTAACGTCTGACGAAATGTGATAACCATTCGTCATACTCATGTAATAGTTCTGGCAGGTGAGAACTTTGAACTGGAGAAAATCAAAGGGAAACGTTTGACTTTAATGCCAGTTGCTCTATGCATAATGATTAATGCTTGCATAAGGGTATCTGTTGGTAGCTTTGTCATCCGGGAAACCTGAGACAAAATGACTTTGTTGTTAATTGGTTGTCTTATTTGATATGGTAATAAGAGAGATATTCTGTTGCGTTGAGGTACATGGATGTACTGTAGGAGCTGGAAATCAAACATCTTGCCAAAGTCATTGAGAATGTTGTGCTAAGTAAATAAACATAATGGAAGTGGAGCTTAAAAACAGTGGAGGGCGGCGGGGGGGCGGGGGGGGGGGGAGAACGGAATGCCATGATGACACCATGCAGTTAGTACAAGTTAAGTACCTGGGTTAACAAATAATTTATCCACCTATTCTATTTCGTCGCTGACCAGGAATAATGTTGTATGTCAAAAATCGGAAAAAATGAAAATTTGATAGAGTATAGATTGTTTCCCCGCGGATCGAATGGGACAAGTTTCAGATCGATTGGATTACAAGTTTTTAAAATATTAAGTATTGTCATATTAAATTATGTTGTGGTAACAAAAATCGACCACAAAAAACAAACGCAAGTCGACATGCAACACCCAGCGCAGCACGACAGCTAGTTGCATGTGGACATACCATAGTTTTCCCGGACTCTTTGAAGCATTCTAAAAATTGCCCTAGTGTAGGCTATCGTGTCATACGACACCGTGACCTACTCTTTCACTACACAATAGGTTATTTGGCCTGTTTCCTGTTCCTTTTTTGTTTTCCTGCATCTGATTTATTTAACCCCAAGCTGCGGAACCTAGCCCCCAAACTGCAAGACCTAATCCCCAAACTGCAGAACCTAACCCCCAAGTTGCAGAACCTAATCCCTAAGCTGCAGAATCTAATCTCCAAGCTGCACGACCTAACCCCCAAGCTACAGAACCCAATCCCCGAGGTGAAGAGCCCGACCCCCTTCCCTAAGACGCAAAATCCAAAAGTAGAAAAAGGAAACGAAGAAAAAGCCAAAATGAGCACATGAAAGAGCTATACAAGAACGGAATGGAATGTACGAGTCCCAGAGGAAAACTTGTGCCACAACAGAAAGTCGGACGTGGCTGCAATGATACATGGAGAACAAAGGCAGGCTTATTATAAAATTCAACTGATTTTTATTTCTTTTTTTTTTTAACCTTTTATTGCCACCGATGACGGCTATCGAGAATAAATCAGATCATTTAAACTGTTTTAAACGGTCGATTTAAACTTTGAGGACTATTCAAGCAGGATTTTAATTGTTTGTTTATTGTTTATTAACTAATAAATTTGTTTGCAACATGTCTAATCTTTTTATTACTGTTCAGTTTTATTGTTGGGTTATCGTTTTATTCAAGTTTATTGGACACTAACAGGCATCAATAAAAACTGGTTTAGATTTATTAATCCATTGCTGAAAAAAAAATCGATTACTTACATAACACTTGCTCTTCGTATTTTTCGTCCATGAAAACTCTTGTAGGTCGACTTACACTGGCTGTCAAGAGGCGTTGCTTGATTGTATATCGACTTATAATAGTGTTCCCGGACGAAATGAAAATTCATATTGTGGTATGTCTAATATCTCAAAATTGAAAGAAATTATTGTAAAAATAAGGCGGTAGTCATATGGAGCACGAAATTACAAAATGTTGATATAAGTACCTGTAGTGTGTCTGTACGACGTCTAAAACCTAAATAAAACAGTTTTTTGTCTCTCCTGAAAAATAGCGAAATTGACATACAACAATGTTCCTGGACGGCGATGATTTATGGCCTAACTTAGGGACAAGGAAGGGCAGACCTCTTGGGAAAATTTTTTAAAAGACATGTAAATGTAGAAAATTCTTTATTATGAGACTTCTCTTCTATTCAATAACAAAACTGAATACATCTCATCACAAGTAGTTCATCCAAAATTATTATAGGGGTCACTCACGATTTGTCCAGATTATTAGCGTACTAAAATGAACACGATGCATGTGTTCAAAATGACCCGATTAACCCGACCGCTGGGGTTAGCGGCAACGTGCAGGCGAACGCCTGACTGGCCACAGGCTATCCACACGCTGGTCGTTACGTGGACGAGTTCACGCAGTGTGGGACGAGGGTTAATTATGAGCTTTGTGGACGGAAGAAAAAAATTGCCTGAAAAACAACAACAACAAACTCTACTTACCTGATGTTGGTGGGTTCTTCATCGGATGTGCAATCTATGAGGGTGACATTTTTAAGATTATTGTTGATTTTAACGTTTTTTTACGATTATAGACATTACTTTACCTAAATCTAAATTTAGACACCGAGTGCTCAAAATTAGGATGTGTAAAAGAAGAGATGAAATTAAAACTTTCAAAGAGGCTCAAGGTCAGTTGGATGCGATTCTCTCTCTCTCTCCCCCCCCCTCCCCTTCCCCGCCGAAATGGGAAAGCCCAAGTGTATAGAAAACAATGGGAAGGGGTGAGAAAGGGAGGGGGAGACGGAACGAGGGCGGCAGTGGGTTTATCCCGGGCAAATCCGGGTATCCCAGCTAGGATAACATAGATAAAGATGGCTCAAGAGGATCCATGCGGATGATGTCACTTGTTGAGCCCAGACTTTGACAAGCCATCAGCCATGTGAGATAAATATTTGATAGGTCCTAGCGAAGTGCTAGAACAACCTGGAGTTTGATGCCATTTGACCAGTTGAGTCGCCCCTTGCGTCCCGATGACGCCATTCTCACTCCCCAAATTAATCAGCTTAAATAGTTCCTGCACTGTAGACCTTTGCCCTTTGTCCAGCTAAACCCGTAGGCGTACAAACAATGGCTCTTAACTTATTACAATAATTACGCTTCTCCTCACACTAAATCGTCCTGATGGAACAACAAGGCTCTAACTCCCTTCCGTCAACTTTTGAGAAATCGAGAACTGAAGTTTCATGTGATCATAGCTTTTAGAGCAAAGAATTTTTTTTCTTTTTGGTAAAACTTACAAATTACACACGGAATCTGCTTGATACTTTAACACACAATGTAGAAGGCCCGTACAAGTAGTCTGTAGTGTGAAAGGCACTTCAGCCAAAAAGTGGATGTAGACCCTTGTCATTCTAAGGGGAGGAAATGTCTAATAGTTTAGCACCTTCCCCCAGCCTCTCCCCCTAAAAACACACACACACATCGGGGTTGAACGTCACTGGAAATTATTATGCACTTGTAGAACCTGGAAAGTGGAATACGAAAAATAAATGTTACTCTGCATGCTTACACTATATCAAGTGCGGTATGGTGAACTGTCGTAACTCAACTTAAAAAAAAAATAATTGAGATGTTTGGCATGTTGGGTGCAGTCAATTTGTGGAACCAAAGCATGGTCAATTCGCGGGACTAATATAATCGAATATAATAAAACTGAACTAGAACCAATTCGATACACGACTCGATCTATGACTTACATTTGAAACTCTTCCCTTCGCCAGATAACATTTTACCTTTTATGCAAAATGGAATATTATATTATTTTCATCTGTTTCCCCTGCTCAACACAAGGAACATACAAGTGTAACACTCCGCGTCTTACAAGTTATGGTGGCCCACATTTTCCCCACTGGCATCATGGCGAGAAAAATCGCGTCGAAGTGACGGACCAGGTACAATGTTTTCATCTTGGCACCCTTGTACGTTAGTTGACCCCCCCCCCCCGCCCCCCCCCCCAGACAGTTTTCTTTTTCTTCTTCTTTTTTTTTGTTTGTTAATCTGCTGACTGATGTAGGATGGTGAGATCACGCATTCAGCGGTTCGTCTCACAACACCGTAACTGCGTCTCTAAACACTCTATCTATATAGCGTATTTATAGAGAGTTTCGCAAATGTCGAGTCCCGCAAATTGTACTTTTTCTTAGTTCGATTCCGCAAATGGAATATACACGGCATGCTTATACCCCTAGACAGCCCCCAGGTCATAGTTTAAGTTGGAATAAAAATCTGAAAAATAGGGGGGGGGGGGGGGAACAAGTTTAACAAAAAAATTATTTCTACGTTATCGTTACCATCAAATGTGATGAAGAAAGTAATACAGTTTTGTTGCTTCTTTCGGAAAACTTGTAAAAACCGATTTACGATAGTTTAGCAAGGGTCCCTCGACATGTCATGTATATTACTCAGTGATCTTTGTGATAGTAACATGGAACATTTTAACTACAGATACGTTAATAAACATCAATAAAATCTTTATTTACCATAATTGTCATGGTATTGATATCCCGGAGCCCGTGAACATGATACATTAGTTTGAAAAGAAACACGACTGTAATGTTCTTTTAAACATGACGAGCTTATCGCCTAAGAGCCAATTTTTTGTGTTACATGATTTGGCGATCACCTTTTTATTTTCTTATTATTGTCACACACACAGACACACACACATATACACACACACAGAGGAGCATAAAGCAGAAATTAAGCAATAAAAGCAAAAATAAAATGAAATGAGAAAATAAATGGATTGAGAATGAAACCTCACAACTGCAAGTGTTTTTTTTTCTTAGAACGTATGTCTTTTAATTCCGTGATAGAAAAGTGTACTATCTACCCAGGCAAGGCAATTCTGCTTAAACATCACATGCAGTATCGTTTTATTTTACTACCAAAGATATAGACTGACAAAATTAAACTCATGTTGGTATGTGGTTGGTGAAACGCATAAGGTAACACAGTAACATTTTATTTTGTTCTCTTTGACAGCCTGATTCCTTTCCAGAAATGAGATCCAAATGAGCTCCACAGACTTACTGTTTTTGTCCACAGCGTCCGCACCGCTATTTTTACGGAAAACGTCGTATGAAAAAGTAAAACAGTCTTTGCCTCTGTACATTTGTCCACAGCTTCCGTTCCGCTCCGCTCCTCAAAGACACAGAGGCAAAGTGTGTTTTATGAGGGGTGTCTGAAAAGTTTTAAGCATCAGAAAAACTAAACAAGATAGAGGATTCCTGATGGTTTATTTTTCAACATAGTCCTCCTCAAGGGCAGAACACTTTCTCCAATGGTGCTGAAGCGCCTTTATCCCAGTGTAGAAGAACTCTTTTGTCTGAGACTCCAGGAACCTGCCGACAGCGGCTATGACGTCATTGTCACTGGCAAAATGCCGATCAGCCAGGGCTTTTTTCAGTTGGGGGAACAGAGGGAAGTTGGAGGGGGGGGGGGCAAGTCTGGCGAATAGGGTGGATGGGGAACAAGTTTGTATCCACAATCACGAATCGTTGCCATGGCAACCACTGAGGTGTGGGCCGGAGCATTGTCTTGGTGGAAGAGGACTCTTCTGGTGAGCATTCCTGGCATTTTTGCTTTGATTGCTTCCCGAAGGCGTTTCAGTTGTTCAGAACAATGCGCTCCAGTTACTGTGTGACCCTTTTCAGGGTATTCGATCAGTAAGACACCCTGAGAATCCAAAAAAACAACAACAGATGCCATGACCTTGCCAGCTGACGGAATGACCTTGGCCTTCTTTGAGGTTGGGGATGATGCATGCTTCCACTGCTTTGATTGTTCTTTGGTTTCGGGCTGGTAGTGATGAACCCAGCTTTCATCCATGGTGATGAAACGACCAGGGAAATTCTCTTCATCAGCTTCAAAGAGTTCCAGATTGTTTGTGGACAGTGTGCACCCGGTGCGCTTCTGTTCAGGACTCAAAAGACGAGGGACCCACCGCGCAGAAACCTTTGAGAATCCAACTTTTTTGGTCAAAATGTTATCTGCTCGCTTAGTGGAGATTCCAAGTCTCTCAGCTATCTGACGACATGATAAACGGCGATCTTGCATAAACATTTGCAGAGCAAGGTCAAGGTTATCCTTGGTTGTTGCACTTGGCGGTCTTCCTGGTCTTGAGTCATCTTCAAACTCTCCCTGCCACGCTTGAATTCTCTGACCCACCGTGTGACTGTTGCATATGAAGGGGCATTCTCTGCTAATGTTCTCAACATATCCTCATGAATTTCTGAAAATGTCATGCCTTTCATATAAAGGTACTTAATAACTGCGCGATATTCAGTTTCCTCCATTTTTCCTTAAAACCTTGACCTCTGCTTATTAAAAAATGTGCTGAAAAAAGAAAAAACATGTTAGAATCTCAAAAATGGGCAGTAATGGTTACAAGAGGGTGTACTTTCCAAAAAACATAGTTTTAGCCGTCTAGCAACCCTCCTTATAGTTTATGCTGAAAACTTTTCAGACACCCCTCGTACTTTGTCCTACTTCATTGTCCGTCAAGATAGCGGAGCAGAGCGGATACCGTGGACAAGAGCAGTAACATGACGTTTCTATTTAGATGGCAAGAACAGTCGCATGCACGTCTCTCTGAATTTGGCGTTGTATTTCCAATAAATTAACATATTTACTCCTGCATTCAGAAGTTTGAAGGACTTGGCTATGGAGAACGATATGTTAAATAAAACTGTATATCTCTTCCCGCGAAACAAGTTGGGTTTGATGGCCTCAGACAACGCCAGAACAGACATCAGCAGTGTCATCATCACCAGAAAGCTCGTTGTCACAATAACAGCTTGAATCATTTTAATCTCTTTGACACTCAGTATCTTCATGCCTTCAAGATTCTTGCCATCTTGTGCTGTAATTTCCATGTTATTCCCCGTCATTTCTTGTCTCAGTTTCGATGCCCTTGTAAGGGCACGGGTCAGAACAACTAAACACAAAACAGTAATAAAAAGCACCACATTTGGATAAATCAGTTGGAGGAATAACTTAGTGATTGTGCTAACATCATAATAGTCGTCAGACAACCACATCGAGAGCTGAGATGTATTTGCGCTTGGACGCCATTGCCATGATAGACCAAATGTTGTAAGACCGCGAATACGAGATGCCGCGCACAATAGAGAAATTGCTACAGTGACCGCAACTGTCCGGCGGATAGTGAACGTATTCTTGAAATTTATTGCTATAACAACACAGCAGCATCTGGCCACCGCAACGTAGACAACAATTCCCATAGAAATATCCAGGAAAATATCTCCATACCAGTTGACATAACTCCCCAAAGAGGTCACTCTGACGGGCAACGTTCGATACCACGGCCCAGAAAATGCAATGTTATTGCAGGCTGTGTTAACCAAGGCAAGAGACAAAAAAAGCACATCAGATATAGAAAGTGCGAAGAAGGAGACCGTCACACTATCTTTCAGACCCATAGAAAAGAATGTTAAAATGTTGACGGCATTGCCAAATATCCCAGGCAAGATCAAAATCGGCCAAATGAAATAGAAAATTGTGGACAGGATTATTTTCCCAGCTTGAGGACTGACAAGTTCATCTTGCGCCGAGGATATAACAGACCGGGACGTAATGTTGAATAACATTCTTAATTTGGTAAACTGGTGGAAACTCAAAGCAATTGTTTTCAGAGCATGGTCAACGTAAACAGGACTGGAAAATGTGTTCGATGACCACTATGGATTATTTGATGTGTAGTACCGAATTTAATGATACAAGAATGCTGTTTTTGCTTTTACGAAAGCCTAGTACATCGGAGCCTAAAGAAAAACAGAAGGGTCTCTAACATGGAACTGAATTAAACTGAGATAATGTTCCTGTTTTTTTAAATATTAATATTATCTATGCTGTCTTGCCAAGGATAATTTATCATTAAAATTGAAATGAATATAAGCAGTGACTTTCATCTCTGAGTGGAACACATTATTTCTTTGTCTTATTTTTTGTCATCATACTGTGGTTTAATTAAGCTTATCATAATAATATCACTAGTCGATGGACTCGGTAGAGAGATTGAAAGAAAATACACAAAACAAAACAGTAAATTATTTCAAAACCCCGAATTTCCGACAGAACACCAGAAAACATAATTAGCTAATGAGTCTACTTTTCAACATGCGTAACTATAGACTTCAAATTATAAGTAAATCAAAACGCGTGGCGGTGTGTCTGATTCTGATGTAGGCGAATTTAAAAGATAGTTGGGGTTTTTTTTTTTTGAAGCATTAATAATTTGTTTGCCAGCTTTTCTCGCGTTGTTAATTGCCTTAACTTATTCCATGCCATGTGTAAGAACTTATTGGTAACCTACAAGTACTGAAACGCGAAAGTCACGACATTCAAGCGATTTACCAGATGCTGAACGGATTTCCAATAGGTTTTCCAAACAATCATTTTGCCATTACCGAAGCGAGGACAGGTACACTCATGTCGTAACAAAGAATTCTTTTTAATTGTGCAGCAAATTGCAAAGAAAACAAATTCAGGACTAAACTCAACGAACTGAATCGCGTGTTCGTAACGCAACTAACTTTTTGTCCTTTTTTTTCACAAAGCTTTAGTAACGACATTACTTAAGAGAGTGTAATACTCATACTTCCTTTTAGGAGGGTATTCTCAACAAACAAAGATAAAAAGATCATTAGTGGTAAGAAATTCTTTAGGTGGAGCGAGACAGATGACGATCTGCTGAGGGAGAGTGGATTCTTTCATCAGATGTTTTGGCTTTTAACTTCCTGAGCCCGGCGTTCGTGGCCCACCTTTTTTTTTTTTTTGGTCGCCAGTTTTTTTGCTTTTTTTTTTTTGGCAGGTGCAGGTCTCTTAATCCATTTGGCCAATACTGCCACTGATTATATGGTATAATTTAAGCCTATGTGAAAGGTAAAGAGATCATTGTTTCAAATCTTCCAGAACTGGTAAAAGAAACATTACTGTCCTTTACAGGATGCAGCAAAGAATCAAAATGTATTATTACTAAGATTATGAAGTTTTTTTTTCAAATAGTTTTCAAGAAACTTGAGCTCAAGATATTCGTGTGCTTATAAAAACATCAGCTTGTAGTCAGTAGTAAAACTAGTATCGACTTCATTTTCAAAGAATTAATATTTCTCTCTAATACTGACGGGGTTGAGAAAATAAATCATTTGACGGGAGTGCAACGTTTACTTTCGCGAGGGTCCTAGCAATAAGACAGTGAACGTTAAATTTCATATTGGGGCATTTATGTCTATTACAGGAACCAGCTGATCCGAGCAAGATCAAGATAAATCTTGCAAATTCTTTGTATCAAGTCCATCACTAGTGCAGGACACGGGTCCGACATCATTTTCGACTATAATTATAGGTATTGATCTCCACCTTGCGACTCTGACACCAGAACCTGGTACCCGTACTGGCGCTAGTGCGGAGTAGTGCCGACACTGCGGTGGCTCTTTAGTTTTCCTTCTCATTACCACCGCCTAATTTACATTTAATATGTGTAAACATTATATTACAAAGATTTTAAATATTAAGCCAATTAGTTCAGCATCTCCCCGACATTACAGCGCCGTGCCGTGCCTGGCACCAGACAGGAGACAGCCAATTAAAGTTTGACTATTCCATTTTGCATCATGTAAATGCTCAGGGTCAGTGCCGGAGTCGAGTCTCGGAGTCGACACTAGGGAAGTGATGGAGTCGTGATGTCACTTCCTCGGTCAGTGTCGAGGTCAGAGTCGACACCAGTGTCGGAACCTTTCCACAAGGACCCGTGACGTCATTGGAGTCGGAGTCGGTGTCGGCTCCAACGGGAAGTTATGGTGTCGGAGCCGGTAGTCGCGACACTGAAAAGTGCTAAAATTTGTGGTTTTTTCTTTGACCATCTCCACCCTCACTCCCCTGACCCCCCACCCCCCTCCCCCATATAAGGAAGGAAACACTCGACAGGTGAGAGCGTGAGCAGTAAAGAAACCTCAGGTAGGAAGAACCCCCCTTTGTCAAGTGTTTCGCCACCCCCCCCCCCCAACCCGCCCTCCAAATAGATTTAGGTCCTATGGACACAAAAGTCATCATTTGCCAATGTAATACACTGCAATAAACCTGGTGGCTGATACCGTATTTCCTTGATACGCTACAAATTATCATAAACATCTGGCTTTGATGAAATCGTGGCCCGGTGCCAGGTTTTCTTGTTAATCTTTGTGTCCTCTCCAGTTTTGTTTCAGACACAATCTATTACAGATAATTATCTGGACAAGGTTAATGCAGGTGAGACGTGCCGGGGAAATCGTATCATAAAAACCACAGAAAAACTGTGGGGTCGCAACAGGGCTATAAGCAATGTCAAAATTGGGCAAAAAGAAAAAGTTGTATGTAGCAAAACCCTGCATGAGTGTCATGATCTCATTTTTGGGATCCAGTGAGTAGTGTTAGGGTGATCCGACCCTTAGAATAAAAAGGTGGGATTTTATAGGTTAGTGGACTCACGCCTTAAGGCGGTGAGTTGTGTAAGCAGTGCACGGCACAGACTAATAAATAACCAGACTGGAAACACCTGCTTCGGGCTGTGTCGTTTTTTACGGAAGTTAATGAGATGCGGCCGCATAACCAACGTGGCCGCCGCTCGGGAAATTCCGATTTTAGTTCTATCTGCATTAGAAATTTCTTTTTATTTGTCAAGATTGGTTGTACATGTATTGATAATGCACTGTCTTGCCTATCCTTTCATTTTATTGTCTACAGCTGCCTTTTTTTTATTGTTATAAATTATGACCGTCTGGACTTTTAACGACCGCTGCATTGTAACTGTGCTGAAGCGTCGGTCGCAACCGTAAATCTAATGTGGCGAATGGTTCATGACCTTTCGCTGTTTTGTGACGTCACACAATGGGATCATCCAGTCTGTTTAATTTATTAGTCTGTGGTGCACGGGGCACGTGAACCCGGCATGATTTCGGAAGGTGAGACAAGAAACTTTCACGGGGTTTGGCTGGAGGTATATAAGCTTAAGTCGCCATTGTTTAAGCAGAGAACGGCTGTGGAAATCATTCGATCCAGTGAGGTTCCTCTCGGCTCGAGCTCCAGGGCCTGACAATAGGAGTCGAGCACAGACAGAATAGACACAAGTGAAGTCGAAGTGGAGTGACCGTGTCGTCATCCAGAGAATTGATAAACGCCTCGTTGCACTAGGCCAAAAGTGCGAACCGTGTCCTTTGGATCTAGGCTCGTACTTGGCTACGAGCGTATAATGGTAGGCAATTCATAAGTCCACACAATAGAGACAGGAATTACTAGATCAGCCCAGTGACGAAGCTGAGTAGTAGGAAAGCCACCTGGCAATCCTCACAATAGAGACAGGATTAATACAGTGTAGAATGATAGTGTGTGTGGAAAGAAAGAAGTATTGAAGTCAGTCATAGAAAAATAATCTTTTGTAGACGTAGTACGTAGATATTGTATCTCATGTTATATTGAATGCCTTAGTTGTATCCCATGTGAGATTAGAACTTTTGAATTACAGTTAATAAGTTCAGCGACAAGCTGGAGTTCCCACAACGGGGCTTTGATGTAGCCACTAATTAAGACAGTCCTATTTATTGTATCTGCAATCCTATCTATTGTATCTGCAACCATATTTATTGTATTCTGCAATCCTATTTATTGTATCTGCAATCCTATCTATTGTATCTGCAACCATATTTATGGTATTCTGCAATCCTATCTATTGTATCTGCCAACACATTATTGTATCTGCAATCATACCTATTGTATCCTAGTAATAAAGTAGTATGGCCCTTCAGGCCTGATATATATATTCGAGTGTGTTATTAATTATGATTGTGCCTGGACGAGTGTGAGTGGCCTTTCGATTAGTCGAATGCGCTATTATCCCCAAAGACCTTACTCACCTCGAACATTGACAGTGAGAAATAAAACCCAAACGATACAAAGCAAACTAAAGAAAAGACAGAAAATACATAAAATTTTCGCCTTTTGCCTTTTCAAATGGGTTTGATTTTTCACGCAGGGTTTCGCTACATACAACTTTTTCTTTTTGCCCAATTTTGACACGGGGAAATCATATTATATCTGTCTTGAATGTTTACCAAGAATTCTTGCTTTTAAAATAGCTTGATCTAGTGCATTTTCCCCCAAAGTGTACCACTTCAAAGTTTACAAGCCATAATATTAGTACCGTTAATATCATCAACTTGAAAATAAAAATCATACAGAAAAAAGCCCCCCCCCCCCCCAAAAAAAAAGTTTTTTTTTTAAAAATAACTACATTCTGAATTTATTGAGATCTATTAAAATAATGTACATTTCCTAAATATCCCGACTTGAGTTCATTTTTGTTCCAACTTGACGTTTTACACAACTGGCAAATTCGACGTCAAACATTCGCTTAGTATTATGATAAGGAATTGGAATAAATCGGAACCGTGAAACAGCTTCATAAGTGCCACAACACATTTTTAAACATGTGTCAAAGTGTGCTTCTGTTATACCTTTCGTAAATATCAAAAGATCTTCTTCGGTTTTCCAGAAAACTGCAGATAAAACAAAACAATGACCAAGGTTGCGTAATGTAAGACCACCAAATTTGTTCCACCTGCAGGCACCTGTAATAGGTAAACCCAGACTTGATGCGAAGGCTCTAACTTTAATCTCTAATCTTGATGGATGGCGTAAGCGCCCCAGAAGTTTTTCCTGGCAGCTTCAAATTGTTCTGAAATGTGGTTGATCTCCCTTGTTCAGAATAAACTCTATTTTTGTTTCCTGGCACGAGACAACTTGACCTGGATAAAAAAAGAATGGTCGACCAGGGCTGGTATGGCCTTGATTTCAACGAAATTAGAATACAAAGAGAGAGAGAGAGAGACACATGATTATATAGAGTGCGGGGAGAGCGGTGGGAGGAGGGCGGATAGAGGGACAAACAGAAAGAGAGACAGGAAGAGAAAGCAGGTGAGCATGAGACACACGAGAGAGAGAGAGAGAGAGAGAGAGAGAGAGAGAGAGGGGCATATACACAGAGATGGAGAGAGAGGACACACACACACGCACACACACACACACAGGAAGAAGAAAGGAGGAGAGCATGACAGAGAAACAGAGAGAAAGAGAGAGGGGACACACACACACGCACACATAGAGAAAGAGAAAGGGGCGAGAATGATAAAGAGAGAGAGAGAGAGAGAGAGAGAGAAAGAGAGAGACGGAGGGAGAGAGGGGCACACACACACACACACACATGGGCACACATACAGTTTTTATGACTTTTCGATATGGGGGTAAGGTTGTCAGGCTCTCCATATTCCTTACATAAATCGGATCATAACATTTTTTATCACAATTTTTTGGGTAAATGATAATATTAAATCGTATTACAACATAAACACTAACACGCGTTGTGCTTGTTTTTTTATGATAGGTTTCTCTATCTGGCCCTTAACTTTTCGTGAGCAGTATAATAGCATTAACAGTTGGCATGTTAGTTCATGGGAACAGGGCCGTCTTAATGCAAGGGGCACACTAGGCAATTGCCCAAGGGCCCCAATGCTTTAGGGGCCCTGGAGCATGCAAATTTACATTGGTTTTTGCAACGAGGAGAAAATCCCACTCATCGCAAAAGAATCTGCCTGGGGGCTCACAATGATTTTAAGACGCCCGTGCATGAGAACGCAAACTGCGGTGGCGCTGAACATGCACTGACCAATGGAAGTATACAGCTAGCTGTATAGGCTGATATACAACAACTCGTGTTCAGTCTTTTCCGTTTTCAGTTTTCGTCATCGATCAAGGAAAATACTGCTGACTAATAATGTCTTAATAAATACTGAATATAGGTGCTATCTACACAATTTCAAATGTAGGGTCAGAAGCATTTTAAATGATAATAATAATAAAAAATAATAATTATGACGTTCTACCTTTGAAATTGTTTCTGTATTATCGGGTTCCATTATTTTTTGTATATTTCCGAGCACCATTAAGTTTTGGTAATTCGAGACATCACGATAAATTTTGCATGCCAAGTATGCACATTAAGAGCACAAGGAAAAAGGAGGTCACACCTTTCCAAATACAACTACGAGCATCATTGTTCTGCAGCTGGATTTGGATTTGGATTCCACTGATAAGTGATTATTTTGTCATTTAATAGAAAACAAGAAAAACTAAAGATCTTGTTGGGCGCAGTATTATCTGCAATGGAAGAAGTGGCATTTCCTATTTTCGAAAGGAATAGAAAGATGAGGCACGATACTCTGTACAAGTGTAACAGTAATAAAATCACTTCACTAAGGGGTGAAATACACCTAGGCTGGTGTAGGCGCCAGACTGGCGGCTCGCCGCCATTAAATTGTGCTCCACACTAGCACAAAAGGCACTGCCCACACCGCGACCCAGCGGGATGCAAAGGGCAGTGCTCGTTGAGCTTTTGTGAAGCAAACTTAATCGGCGGCGAGTCGCCAGTCTGGCGCCTACACCAGCCCTGATGTGTTTCACCCCTAACGCTGCTACACCGGTCCGAGGCCTTTTTCCCACGTGGAAGGTCCAGTAACAGCTGAGAGGCCGTTTCTTGTTCAGTTGTTCGCTCTGACAATTTTAAAGAAAATAAAATTATATTGTTTCAATTATACTACATGTATTTTTTTTAACCAGACGAAGATCTTTTTATGACCGAACACTCGCTCCTACACCCCCCCCCCTTTCCATTTGTCATTTTTTGTTTCAATGCATTGTAATACTCATTTGTACAGGTTCTTCATTGTTTGCTTCTAACTCAGGACTTTGTTATAATACATGATTACACAACCTTCTCTCTCTCTCTCTCTCTCTCTCTCTCTCTCTCTCTCTCTCTCTCTCTCTCTCTCTATCTCTCTCTCTTTCTCTCTCTTTCCCTTCTTCTAATATAAGCACTTTCTATTTTAGTTACAAAGTCAATTATTCAAAATAAAAAGAAATAATGGCCAATAACAGCGGTTTCACGAACTTCATACAATAAATAAAATACCACATATTTCAACCGCTTAGCTGACAGTGTCAAATGTAGGCATCTGGGCTATTCCAATTGTCGACGGACGGTGTTTGATACACAAGAAAATCTAAAAGGATGTAAGAAAACAACCATTCATTACCAAAACTTCGAAACTACACCCTTAATTAAATGTTTTCAAACTGAACTGGATTCGCCTTGAGTCACTGCGTCCACCTGTTTGCAGGTACAAAACTGAGTTTTGTTGGCACGTCTCCTCCACTGCTCGAATACCAACTGGAACGGTATGTCCTTCAAAGATACCTATTGATTTTATCTGTACGACATTAGAAGCCATGACAGCAAAAAAATGTCCCAATCGTTTGTTGGTCGTTCAGGGTGTTGATTATAGAGAAAAACTCATAAAAAGTTAAATATTGATATCTCGAGGACACTGCGATCCGTCAAAAGCACGACACAAAGCAGAGGGAACGTTTCGACTGCAGACACCAAATGCCAAACTGCACCGTTGAAAGCAGTGTCCTTTACAAACGCAGTATAAGTAGGCCAGGGACACAGAAAGGGGACTAGCTAACTCCAAAATGGTTTGGCCCAGAAAACGTAAAACGTGCTCGGCATTGTTATAAAGACTTTGCCGCTCGGATTGGTCTAATTTCTCCCGTAGTCTAGTTTTAATCTCTGAAAATGTGGTAGGTGATTATGTTTGCAATGTAAAGGACAATTCGTTATCTATTGGGTTCATAATGTTGATATATTTCTTTTGTAGGACATTGGTATGTACTGGACCGTGGGAAAACAGTTACTGCAAAGTGCATGCATTTATTCTAAGGGATACCTTTACTATGAGAAAGAAGGGTGGGGTGGGGGGAGGGGGGACTTTACTTCATAGTATCTGGTGGTTGGGGCTGGGGATGGTGGGGGTAGGGGAGAGAATAAAATGCTATGAACTATTTGTTCCCCCGGACCCTTCACTTCTTAGTAAACATTCCCCCCCCCTCCCCCACGAAGTACAGCGTCATCCCCATTCCCCTCCAGCCCCTCCCCCCCCAAAAAAAGCCCGCCAAAAATCGTCCTTGACAGGCAAATAAGATTTGAAGGTACATATTAGGATGTTTCATTGTTTTCAAAATTAACTGTTAAAATTCCCGCAAATCTTCATTTTTGGCAAAATACAGGGGGAAATTTTACCATGTAGTATTAGTTCCTGGTGACCTTTTACTACGAAGAGTTTGTTCCTGGGGAACGTCCACTATGGGGGACCAATTACTTCGCCACACTGGCCAATAACACCGGCCAAGGCCAATACTGTAGTTTTGCTGGAGACGGCGAGAAGGGATCAAGCTATTTTATTTATGTAATCAAGGTATCTGACGATAATGTAAAGAAAGATTCTTTCTGGTGGTTCTGAAGACGTTGATGTAATCCATTGGAATAATAAAGATAGTACATGCATTTGTTCGAAGTCGGCATCTACTGTATAGCATTTGTTCCATCGGACCATCTGCTATGGGGGAACAAATACTTCATAGCAGCCACATAGCGTGAATCACGAAGCACTTGTTCCGGGGGAACGTCTGCTGTGAGGCAACAAATACATTGTCACACCGGCCGACGTAGTTCAGACGCACTTAGAAATTCCTCTGTGTGTGCGCGTGTGTGTGTGTGTCTCAAATTACAAGAAAATCAGACCATGGTCTTCTTATCTTTTGTCGAAAGGTTATTAAAACATTTGCCCAAAACTGACAAGGATCAGATCTACAGTTCTGACCCACAAAGAGACGATGCTTTTTACTGTCGTTGTAATCGTGGCCTTAGGTAAGCTAGACTGACTCCTGAGGTAAATTCTTTTTGTTTTGAATGTTTGTTCTCGTGGTATACATAAGAACTCTGATCCTTCCTCAACTCCCGGCTCGAGGTAAAGACGGCAGCAAGAGGAACCGAGTGGACCCTCCAGACTTCCCGAAAGCTCCGTTGCAGTGCTGAATTGAACTTCGCTGAAGCTGGGCAGGCCCATTCACCTGTCTTGGTGATCAGCAGCTAAGGCCTTGAGACAAAGCTACCAAAGTTGCGCGTCTTTGAAAAAAAAAAAAAAACGCTTAAAAGCATCGCTGGAAAACCGCATTGTTACCCGAACGAAAACTGGTGAACTGGTGGTGGAGTGTGACAAGAAATAGCACTCATTGAACCTGCTGAAATCGTCATTTAACTTTGCGCCAATCACTGTTCAGTCCCACAGAAGCCTGAACAGTTCAGGTGGTATAATTCTCACCCGTGACTTACACGGAGAAAATGAAGAAGACATTGTAAAGAACTAGAAGGAGTCATGCATGCCCGGTGATCAAAATCCGCTGAGGAGAACAGCTAATTAGTAATTGAAGCTACCTCCATCATCCTGATATTTAATACAATAAAGCCTATCACTAACCTGAAAGTGGCTTTTTTGCAGGTACAAATCTCACCGTACGTTCCCAATCCAATGCGACGCTTTAACTGTCAATGGTCTGGCTACGGCAAGTTTAACTGCAAAAGACCAGCAGTTTTTGTTGTTTTTTTTGTCCGCTGCTTCAGCAGAGAACATTCGGAAGATAAGGTTTGCACAGCCAAGCTGAAATGCCCGAAGTGTCAAGGCAAATAAATTATAAGGCTTTGACAAGAGCTGCCGAAATGGGTGAAAGAGCAAGCTTATCCAAAGGTACAAGGCCGAGAGCGGACGTACCTTTGCTCAAGTGAGAGGCTCAGTCGTTGCGACACAACCGAAAACCACACTGCCAATGACTTACGGCAGTGTAGTGAAATCTTCAGCTGAGAAGATTCCACACAGCTGTGCAGCAGCACAACCGCCTCGACAGCAAGTTCTGCTGTCAGAGCTGCAGTGACAAAGACCAGAACAGGCCAGCAGAGCAATAAGTCCAGGGGAACCGACGTGACAAAAGCCAGGGGTGGTTCCTCAGTAGCAGGGATCTCAAACAGGTTGCACTCCTGGAAGACATGGATGCTGGATGCAGAAACAAGAATGGGCTCCCACATCCCTGGCGACCATGTGCATGTAAAGTATCACCGTCACCAAACTTAAGTTCTGTGTAAGCTCAGAGTCAATACAGTAATCTTATACATGAAATGTGGTGTAATCACTTAGTCACTGCCCACTCAAACTTGCTAAAAAAAAACCTTTTTAATCCATCTATAACCGTTCACTACCACCCTTCCTTTATGTTCATTTAATCCATAATTTTTTTTAAAAATCAATCTTGGATTCAACTAAGGCCTGGTGGCAGGAGAACGGAAATGTACCAAAGACTCCCATGGAGTTTACCGCTTTCACGGAAAGTCTTGTGCTAGCACCACACGGTTTGTTGATGGACACAGAGGATCCTGTGGATGTGGTCCTACTGGTACAGGTGAGTCCACGGCTGTTTCATTGATACATTCAGTTGTATTTTATTTTAAGAGGGGCAGACAGAAGAACAAACAATAGTGTGGGCACATAATGGTAATGGAAGAGAGACTGGCGTAGAGTATGGTGTTCGTTAGGACACCGCAATGTTAAATTATTCTGACGTTTCTTTCTGAGACTGAAAATAATTTTCATATAGTATTCAAAACTGCATGCATTTGTTGTATGGCTATGAGCACTGTATGTCAAAGATTTCCTTTATGGCTAGAGTTGTCAACGTGACCGGCGAAATCAAAGTCTATGCATTTGTATATTACGTTAAATATTAATGGTCATGGGAATCCATATTTATTTGAAAAGATTTATTTTAATATGTGTAGTATCAGTATAATTCTACTATTTATTCTAGTTGTCATTAACATTATGATTATAATTATGTATTTGTTCATAATTATTATACACTAGATACTCCGTTCAGTTGGAATTTGGGCGATCTCACGACGGCTCCATCCCAGAAACTGTTTGATGATGGCGGCGACAGCCGGTGGTGTGGCAAAAATTGTGGTCGATGTATCAAAATGACTCCTACGGGTAAGATGATGATTTGTTGTTGGCGGTGGGGGCGTGGCATTAGGTCACAGTCGAGGTCACTGATGATGTGTTTAGGTCTTCGTTTCGAGAGGTCCACTGCTCTTGGCATTAACGCCGCACTTTTCCTGTTTTCATTTTTCTCGTTTTGTTTCTCCATGTTGTTGTGGTAGGGATTAGTTTTTTTAAAAGAATTTTGCTAGGGTAGCGGTCTTGTTCGACCCAATCTTCTCGACTTTCAACTTTATCAGAGTTTACCGTCCCAATTCGAGAAGACTGGGTGCTCGATCCTACTTACCTACTATAATGATAAGGGATAGGAACTTTTTCCCTAAAAAAAAAATCCCCGCATGCCTGCACCGACGGGGGCTCGAACCCGGTACCTTCTTCATGAGAGGCGGGCACTTTGCCTCTAAATCAACTTGTCCCTACAGGTCACTGATGATGCCGTGGCTAACACCTTTCATAACACCTTTATAAGTTTTCATCATTCTTCTCACATGTTTGCATCTCATTTTTCAGATCCTAACGTTTTCGCAATGAAAATAACTTATTTCCACTCTGTTGTTTTATCACCGTAGGCGGATTTATACCAGGGCGAGGGAGAGCTCCTTCTAGCTTGGCACCGCATATTTTCTTGATCACAAACGACTGTCCTGCTGCCAACGAGAACTACCAGTGGTGTGGTCAGGCGGGCAAACCAGGCACACGTAAGGACGACAACAGACATGTACTAGGGTGGTGGGGCCCGGGTGTAATACAGTAACGGAGAAAGGGGTGGGGGTAGGAATCAAGGCCGTGCACGTAAGAGGGAGGAGAGAGAGAGAGAGAGAGTTTCGAGAAAGCACATCGTCAAGATAACTGTCACATTAAGCTAGGAAAAAGCATGAGGATAGATAGAATATAACAGTGCGATAGGACAGAAGGAGAAGCTACCAGAAGCATCCACCAACCATCCGCAGAAGAGAGAGAGCGAGAGAGAGAGGGAGAGAGGGGGGTCGGGGAGAGAGAGAGAGAGAGAGAGAGAGGGGCGGGGAGAGAGGGAGAGAGAGAGAGAGAGAGAGAGAGAGCGAGCGAGAGAGATTGCGGACTGGGGGATAAAGAATATAATGATCATGGTAAACAATACAAAGAAAACGTTCGAGTGTTGAAAGAATGAGATGCCCATAGGACAGTTTGTAACCATTTTAAAATAGTGAGGTGAAAATAGGTCAGGTAATGAAGTATGTCATGTGTACTCGAACAAGAGGCTAAGACGTTTTAGAAGAAATACGATGCTGGTCAAAGGCCGACCTTCCCAGTACAGATAAAAGTATAATATATATGTGTATGTGTGTCTGTGGGCGGGGGTGGGAAATCTGATCCCCTTCGTGAAATAAATTGACTGCCATAAATCCAACTTCTGTGATGTAGTAGTTGAAACGCCCGCCAATTTTCCAATTTTGAGAAGAGGAAGATGCGAGGTTGAACCCAGTCCAGAGCTAAAATATTTTCTCATTATTTTTAAAATCTTGTTTTTATTTTTAGATCATGCATGCCATTGCATGTTAAAATTAAAGTTAATGAGTTTACATGGCCCACTGTTTAGGCTATAATTATTTTGTTCATCATACGAAAGCCAGGACTACAACCAGTAAGCACCGTGTACTTGCTTGGATGAACAGATCTGTTCATAGTACATTTTCCTTGTTGTTTTTTTTTAGACCACACCAACCAGTACGGCTATGAGGCTCACTTTGACCTTCAGAACCACAGAGGTCAGGTCTCCAATGGCATACACTGGGACAATCCTGAAGTTACCTGGGAGTTTGTCGACTGTCCATCTCAATTCAAGACCAAGTATCACCAGTGTGAATGTCACTAACCGAGTACTGCATCACCTTATGTCAAATCCATCTAGACATGGATGATTCATGGGTCCTTGTTCAGCACTTGGGTTTAATGTTGCATCATAATTATATACAACGTTGAAACAATAAAATCATAGAGTGAATGTAATATAATGTATATATATATTTATTTTTTTTTGGAACGTGTCAAGTTTCGTTTGTGGTTGGGAATTTCAAACAGCTCGTCGAAGGTGAGAAACAGAGGTGAATTAAATACAATATACTTTAACTTGAGTCTTGAAACTTTTAACCTATGGGAGCCAATTAAATTTCTTCCAAATTAATAAGTCAATTGAATACTGACTTCTATGCTGAGCTGATAGTAGGGATGATCGAACAAATTCTTCGGTGCTGTAGCCATATTAAGACTTGGCTCTCGTTCAAAAACACCTAACATCAGGATTGGCCTCTATACCAATCAGTCTTTTTCGTTCAGATTCCTTTCGGTCCGAAGTGGTGTCTTTTGAATGTATTTCATGGATATAAGAATAGGTATGTTTCAAATATTTACGTCCACTGAAAAGGAATGATAAAAGTAGACAAAATTTGGCTATGTGTATCTCTGTGGAAGAGGGAGGAAAACAGGAACTGAAGGCAGAAAGGCAACTAGGAAATGACACGGCACACACACCGACCTGGAAAATAAAAAAAAAGTTATGTGAAACAGAAAAATGCACATCATGTCATTGCTAAAGTATTTCCTTGTATTGGGCTTCTTCTGAGATGAGTGTGCAGGGAAAACCCTTGTTAGGAAAAGTTATGTTGAAAACATTCTAGATCCTGTAAACGAGGGTTGGAAAACCTTTTTGGTCGAGGATCTCGTTTGCAAATTAGTCCCTTGGCGAGCCACTCGTTTTAAAAATGCCACTCTTTACAAACATAATTATGTTATGCCATGGTAAACATGGTGCGGCTAACAATAGTATCGTGAAAATCTAAACAAAACAAACAAACAAAAACTTTAGAAAGAAGAAAGAGAATGCTTTTTGATTGGCTGAGCCTTATGTCTTTGTCTGGCCGGATTGAGTGGCCGAACAAGTGGGTTGTAAACCTTAGTTGTTGCTCATTTTGATGAAGAGCCCGTGCAGGGTAAGTGTTTATCTGTATTGCCCACAGCATCCAGATGATAATAAGCTCAATAACCCTTTGACATAATGGCACCATCATCATTGACTGCCCACTTTCCATGCAGCTAGAAATATAATTTCCCAGACCGAAAATACTACGATACGTTCTTCCGGCCGGTTAAATCAGCTGTTTGCTATAAAATTTTATGGACTAACAGTTACGTCTATAGTTATACAATCTTCAAGTGTAATATTCCTACTGTAAAGCGCCGAATTTATGGCCATTGTATTGACACGGTTCGGGAAAAAGGCATTTTTTTTCAGTTTAGGGGCACAGAATTTCCCTTTTCTTTTCATCCCGAAAATCATAAAAGTGAAAAACAAATCTTTGTCGGCCGATCGAATTTTTCAAATTCCTTAACAGTCGAAGGGCATTCACTATAGAAATTTGTTGTGCCGGTTTAAGCTCAAGGTCCTGCTGTGAGGCATGGCTGGAACTATGACTAATTTGTCGGCCTCTTTTTCGTCCAGTAATATAAAATGTGCTCCCCCCCCCCCCAAAAGTAGTGGGGGAGGAGGAGGATTTGTATCAAACCCTGGTTCGACACAGGGAACTGTATGAAAGAAAATCATTGTGCACCAATCGCTTGCCATTGGTTTTTCACTTGGCGTCACACATAATTTGTGCCTTTACGAAAATTTGAATTTTAATTCGTCTTTCGTTGGAAGTTCCGAGGCCATGTGTTTCCTTCTCCTATGCGTTTCTTCTCTTTGGGTTAGAGCTGATCTATATGAGAGCGCATGCTTGGCCGCCTGGCCCCTCCCTCCCCTACACACACAAAAAAAAATTACAAATGCGCATGCTCAGCTGCCGTGCACTAGGGGGAGAGAGGGGATGACATGCGGTCAACATTATCACAGTTGTGGATGGCGTAAGCGAAACAAACCACTAAAGAGTTTACACTTGCGTATAAATGATCGTTAAAAAAAAAGGTAATTAATGTAAACTATTTACGACTGGATAGCAAATTTAAATCTTGAATGGCAAAGATGACAGCTATCCGCCAAAACGCCTCATACCCCCAACCAACCCCCGTCCCCCAAAACCAGTTAACCGTCCACTGTCAAGATGTAAATCACTTTAAGAAAAATTCCAATATTCACCTCGAAGGTTATTTAGTCAAATCAATGTCAAAATATAAACATTTATTTTGAAAAATTTAGAAATTGCTCCAATTATAGTACATTGTTCACCAGGTGACAAAAACTTGTTTCAAATAATAATTATGGAACTCTGAGTACTACAGGGTTAATTAGTTCAGTTCAGAATTTTGTCCCCTCTACTCCATCTTTTCGATAAGCAACAGAATTCGGAGTCTGGATGGCCCGTCGGGACACTCGTGTCGCAATACATTCCTCGCCTTATCCCAGCTCAGTGTTTCTGTCTAATCAGTGGGGTTTGTCAACAAGCGTCGAGTGGTTTAGGGATGCCATCTACCGGGTGACGCTGTGGAAAGCTTTGTACTTTACATTATAAGCCATTGCTGAACAGTGAGCAAAACACAATATTTTCTTTTTTCGGCTTTGCAATTAGAATAATGGTATCCTGTCAACAGTACTGTGGAAAAGCTAAATGGAATTTGATCATCGTTACAGTTACATGCTTGTTCAACGGGCATTCGTGATTAAAGGCAATCTCCTGCCTCACTCGTAAGCAATACAAATCGCTACACCATCTGTCAAACAAGCGTATCAAAACTCTCCCAGCGTTCATAGTTTCCCAGATATTGATATTGTCATAATGCAAATGTAATAAATAAACGTAGTCTGTCTGCACCTCCATAGAGGGCCAAACCGCTGACCTGACGTGGCTAAAATTGTCTCCTTAGGAGGCAACTTGACACCAGATGTTTACATGTTTAAGAGGGTCGTGCACATCGTCTATTCCATCTTTTGTCTGTTTAACTGCGTTGTTTTGAGGTTTTGTCCAGGAGGAGGAGGAAGAGGAGAAATGTTTAAACTGTTTTGGTCCTAGGGATGGGGGAGAGAAGGGCGTAAGATGAAAGAGGGAAGGGAAGAAGGAGGCAACGGGAAGTGTAGGAAGGGGAGGGGTAGGGTGGGGAGAGGAGGGAGAGGTTGGGGCGAATATAGATGGTAAAGAGGGAAGGGAATGGTGGATAGGGTAGGAAAGGAAAAGTGTGGGATAGATAGGGGAAGGAGTGGGGGAGGGAGGAAGGAAAGGATGGGTTAGCAAAGGTGATGAGGGCTAGGGAGGAGGAATGGGGTGGGAGTAGGGAGGGAGGCGTGCTGTGAGTTACCTCATCTTGCCTGGCATAGTAAAATGAATCAGTATGCTCTCTATTCTGCCAAGTACATTAATAAAATTATATCAAAGACATATTTAGTGCTATGTCTCCGGCAATGACAGCAACCACACAGAGCACATTTCAGTACTCAAATAATAATCTTTTCCCGATAGTGTAAGACATAAAAATTTATCTCCCATTAGCCTGCCATGAAAACATGTTTATTACATCACTGAAGTCCACTTTTATTCCTGGCGCTATCACCATAGGAGTCTAAACACAGGTTGGTTGTTTTTTTTCCTACATTGTTTCCCACCCACATAGGCTGCATCATAAGAACATGTTGGATTCTGAGGTGAGAGAAGTGGTCGAAAGGACCTAAATTAAGGGAGACATGATGTAAGAGCCCAGACAGTGGCTTGGGTTTCGTGTTGCTTTCGGCTCGCTTTCGGGTAGCTTTGCCGCATGACTTTGATCTCGACCACAGAATAGGGAACTACCAGAAGTGAGAGAAGCCCACTTTTCGTGACTCATTTTGGATGAGATGCAACTTCACTTGACTTGATCGGCGATGAAAAATACCCGCATGTACATTTCCAAGGGGAGTAAGAGCTTACAAACGAGCTCTAAATAGTTTCAATCAACCAAGATTGGCAAGAAGGTAAACAAATCACAGTTAACAGATACGCATAGAAAGTCTTCGATGAAGTCTCTTTCAATTCTTGTTACCACCGTGACCTAATTTCGCGATTTGGCGGAAGTGAGATCTCTGTCTCTGGTGTTACATTAAATATCGCTGCGCGGGCGCCCAAATAACCTTAAAATTGATCTGACCATTGTTAGCGTAGAGCAGAAAGTAGGTCGCTGCGGTAAACAAAACCGGTTTGTGCATTTCCACGGGGCGTAAGAGCTTACAAACGGCTCTAAATAGTTTCAGTCAGCCCAAAAATATGAACAAACCACAGTAAACAGATATGCACACTATCTTTGGTGAAGAAGGTCTCTTTCAATTCTTCAATTTCTTGTTTACCGCAGCGACTTAGTTTCACTTGCGGCTAACTGCAGGGCGTCAGCCACAAGGTGATTGGCTGCTTTTATTTCCGGTGCGGGCGTTGCGAATGTCAACAATTGAGTTCAGACGGGTCATTCTCTCGGCTAGCCCCATAGATAGGCTATAACACTAGTGAACGGCTAGCCCTCGTTTCTACCTCTTTTGAAGTTTAATTGTGTAGACCAAGGCCTCTCTCCTTTTCACTGATTTGCTGGATGAAAACTGTTCTGACTCCAGTTTCAACGACCTTACCGTACATTTACTGCGGTATTCGACTGATAGATCTAGATCTAGAACTAGTAGGGGTAAGTGTATGACTGTCATCTTGTACTAGGAAGTTATATTTTAAGTGTCAATGCAGGAAGCACTATTACTTGAAAACTTGCTGTTTGTAGTTCAAGTTTGTTTCAAACGTCTTTTCACTGAGTTAACTGTGTGCAAAACCAATTTTTTCAGTGATTTGAAAACTAAAGTTTACGCCATTGTTATGCCAGATCAAGATACAGTTCGAATGTTAGGTAGATCTGATAGTGCTTTAGTGAACTAATTGTCAGCTGTTTTCTTGTCTTATTTATTTATTTGTTTATTTATCTACTTACTGTGCTTATTAGCAGAGAAATGACCTGCTCAGCTGGAAGCTCAAGCAAGTAATTGCCTGCTAAGCATGACAAGACTAGCATACATGTAGTTTGAATCACCTGGCTGACTATTTTTGTTCACACTTACAGAGCATTCATGAACTTACAGTTTATTTAATGTAGACTAGTTAGGTCAGTCTTTAAGTTATTCCAATGTAATTACTGTTTTAATTAATTGCATTATTATAACCGAACAATATATGTATTTATAATGACGTGTGAGTGATTACTTATGGATGTAGATCTAATTTTTCAAGATGAAAATGTTATTTGTTCTTCATGTCGTTTCAAGCAGTGAGGCCTGTACTGAATGAATATCTGTTGGTCTCACCAACCATTCTAGTCTGAGTGTTATAGTTATAGGTAAAGCATTGCCATTTGATTGCTCTTTGGTTTCAGTTACCTTGTGTAGTTTTGTTCTCTTTATATTTTCTACTACTGAGTCACCAAACATTATGTATTATTATTAACTCTTCTGTTAATACCTTTTGTAACTGGTTAAAAGAGAATCAGGTGCTTTGGTATGTTTTCAGGCCGGATAGAAAATGGGGTATTATACCACAATAAAATAATAGATGTGTCTACTATTTTTAGATTAAATAGAAGACTAATACAGTTAGAAAAACATGCACCTGCGAAAACATGCTTAGGCTTAGGTTCTGACAAAGCATGAAGCTGAAGCTTGGCGTCCTTTATATTATTCATTACCACATAAATTTATGTGCCTAGGGTCTATCTGTAAAATACAACTCCTGCAGAATATGAATGCAGACCTAAGAGTCTATTGAAACATGTTAGTTTTTTTCCATCTACAGATAAAATTGGAATGACCAAGCTGCCATGCTATAGGAGTATAGGATATGTATCAGTGTGTTTGAATCTAATTTAAGGTTATTTAGCACATCAGTTGTCAGAAGCCTTTTCTACAATCCACATGATTGTAAATGAATGCAATTGATGTAGAGATCTTAACCATTTTGGGGCTACATTGTGTCATATCTAATACCTTTGACTATAAGGTGCATTTGAATTCTGCGTTTAAAACAGCCCTTTGCAGCCTGAGGGAATCAATAGCACTTTCTCTTTAATCTGTCTCAAGTGACTGCGATATTCTGATCTGTGACTCCCTCACTTCTTCCCCTCTTCAGTCTTTATTGTCTTCTCCCTTCGTTCTTCCCCTTTCTTTCTCTGGTATATTATATAATCACCTTCAATTCAGAACAATTGCTCAGTTACATGTATAAACATTTCATTATACATGTACCAGATGTCATAATCTTTATCATGAAACTGGAACAAAATATCATAATAAATACTACATTTTTACCATTTCAAACGTTATCTTATATCAGTGCTTGTAGTTATGTTCAGCAAAGGAGAGAGAAAAACGTGTGTTTGTGTGTGTGTGTGTGTGTGTGTGCGTGTGTCTGAGGGGGAGGGGGAAACGAGTCGTCCCGCAGAGTAACAGAGATGGGTGGGAGAGGAAGAAGGCAACGATTTACAGGACCCACACTAACCGCAAGGAAAAATTTCAGGATGAACGCGACGGGGGTGGGGGGGGGGGGCAGAATAAATGAACAAATAAAAATTATGTGCAGCATAAATCATGAAGTGAGAACTTTCAAAATATAGCATTGGTAAAACCTCAAAAAGAACTGCTGTAGCCTGCCTACATTATAAAAGCAAAACTAATTTCCAGTTACTTTGCCGAATCCGTTTTTTGACGTCAGCTTAGGCTACGAAACCTGAATCGGCCGAAAATGGACAGCCAATCACAGCGTGGCTGACGCCCTGCAGTTAGCCGCAAGTCTTAGTTTCGCGATTTGGCGGAAGTGAACCCTCTCTATACATCTGCACTCACTGGTAGATGTTAAAAACCTTCACTGCCCATCTAAGTGCGCATAGTGCTTCCGCTTTCGTCTCATTTCGCTTTTCATGGAGACTGGCATCCTTCGGCAAAACTACCGAAAGTGAGCCGAAAGCGAAACGAAACGGAAGTTTCAAACCACAGGATCTCTGATGGTAGGGGAAGCAACCTATATAATTATATCATCCTTCTTTATTTATTTGTTTTGCAAAATAATAGTCTCCCTTCGTCCCTACATTTTTATTATACAGTTTGTTACAAACCTGTTATTCCTAGGAATGAATTTAAATACGGTATATTTAGTGTCGATTTTGGGATATCTATAAATTAAATCAGCCATAAACTAATTACACACATTGTCAATTGTTCAAGCGTCGTACTAATAAAACCATTTCCTTAATTATATTCATTGCAAATTACAGACTCAGAAGCGACCAGGCGGATAGAATACAAGGGATAATAACCAGTCATTACTCAGTTAATGCTGTATGTCAAGAACAGATTTAATTCATAAATGTTTCCACTGACTAAATTTTTGTGAGAGAGCAGTGAGTAATTTTTACAAACGTAATTATTGTGCGAGCCAGCATAACGTGGTCTCGTAAACAATTTGTTTTGAACAGTTTTTTTCCTAAAAGATAGACAGAAGGTGTGGGGAAGGATAGACGGACAGCGTAGGTGTGCATGACTGAGCACTTTTTATATCTCGTGTTTTGAACTAGGTTTAGTAGAGAGGGAAGGGGTGAGTAGGAATTAAATGTTATTGAGATGTCTGTTGCCGTACAGAAAATCCGTGATCCAGAGTAAGAGCTCGGGGTTTTGAACATGTTAAGAATTTATTGCTATAAAATTACATTTTATTGTCTTGAGTGATTCGACCTTTGATGTCGACCCAAGGTCGTTGCGTAGGGCTGTTACTTAAAATAACTCAGTTCGGCAGCTGAGCTAGAAGTGGTTGCACCAATCACAATCCAGGAATTAGACGGTAAGCTGCAGATGCAGTCCAGTATTTAAGGCCATACAGAACTTAGTTCTGGGCCACAGGTAGACAATCCATTTACGAGGTGGACGGCGAGCTCTCAGCCAGATGAGAAGTCATAGAGACGCAGCGATTGAGCTGATATGTACAGTGATGGAGCATTGTCAGAAATCTACGCTCCTGAGCCCAAGCCTACTTGTTTGAGCATTAAACCCACAGCGCTAATATCAATGGTCGAATGGTGAGCTAAAGATTTTAATTCCATGCTGAATTTACAGCCACCTACACATGTAGACTGTTGACCAGTACTGCCAGACCACATGCATTTCCCGCGACCACGTGTGAACTACACCAGAGCGCGCCTGGCAGAGACGCTATATAAATATGTTTTAGTATGAAGAGAGATAGAACTTTAAACCTTACAGGATCCGTCGCCCTCGGGCGCGGATTCTTTTGAATGTAAATTTATTGTGACTTAGATAACTTCATATTACATTGCCTTAAGTACTTCATAGTTGCTCCTCAGCTTAGCTGAGCATTTTCAGTTGCTATTGTATTCGTTATCTATTGTATATTTTATCTTTGAATTTGTTAGATATATAAACTTTGCAGTCTGTTACTCAAATTGATTTATTTAGTTTTTAGAGTGAAAGTTGTTTAATTGTTGTTTTTTTTTTTGTGCTCGTGTGATTGGGAAGCGGACCTCTTGATCTATATTCCCCAAAATCCCGATCCGCGACACTGTAAATAAGCCAAACAGTATAAAAGTTGGTGAAATTTTAAGAGAATCCTGAATAGAACTTTTGATCATTTCCTGATAGTTTAACTCAACACAGTCATTTAGACGTCACTCTTTTCAATTATTCAGAAAGTATCGAACGAGCTTAAGCAGGGGAAACAATCAATATAATTAAAATAGCAGTGAAATTACACAGTTATCTTTAACTATGTAGTAACTTGACGTATGTCATGCATTCGTTTTACAAGATCGTATAATTATTCTGAGGTGGTTTTCCCATCATTGGAGTCTGACGTCTGGGTGACCCTCTGTAACGTTATGTAATACTACTGGTTAGAGCGCTAGTGCATCTAATACAGGCAGAACCCTGATACAAAAGTGCACAAACTTTAGAATCAAGAAATATAATGAAGCCAGTCTGCAGAATAGAATAGATGTAACAACCATGTATAAAGACGGAAGTGAAAATAGTTCCACGAAATGCATGCCTACCATTTCAAAATTCAGCAAATTTTCAGGCTTCCATATTTATCTACAGGTAAAGCAACATAATCTAGGCTTTTTCGGTTGTAGTTCTATTTTTTTGTTTGCATTTTCTTTAATCCTATTTAGGAAAATTACCTTAGTGTAATTGCAGCCCAGTTACAATTGGAGCAGACACATCTCACCACAGTGCAGTGCCGGCCGGCGGTTGTTTTTTTTCTTTGGGGGGGGGGGGGGGAGATGGGGTGAGCGGGGTGGGGGTGGAGGATAAATTAAATCACAAATCTTCCTGAACTAAACACTGCACGGAATCCTGACAGATTTTGTAACTTTGGCACGACTTTACTATAATCTGAGAAAGCATAATTAATTATAACATAACCGAATGCAAAGACCGATGGAAAACGAGATGAAGAATTAGATGAAATGAGATCTTACACCTTTTGACAAAACAATAGTGATTAAAAGTCTACTTATCTACTTTATCTAAAATAGTTCACATGGGCGTACACATAGAGTCCTTTATTTTCGATTCCGCCTTCACGTAAAGCACAAAGAGATCCAATTGTGATGATAAAAATGATAAAATTGCAAGGCAAAGACTTGTCTACAAAACTCGACGATGAAAATGGCACTGCATAGTGGTTGAGCGAAACACTCAAAAGAAGGAAACATCGTATGCAAGTCGGATAAACATATAATCTCAATTTTTGCTCTTAGGTCGGTCAAAATCCCTCTGCGGGTCGGATCTGGCCCGTGGACCGTAGGTTCTGATGCCAAGTTTGGAACACGCACTCTAGTCAAACTATTCTGGAACCTGCTGGAATAACAATAATGATAAATAAAAACAACAACACTGAAGCATAATTATTACAATGCACCTTGTACCTGAAAAAAAAACAAAAGCAACAACCGAGTAGCCGTCCTCTCTATGGGAAAGACCATGTCTCAGATATTTAGTTGCCTTTCACAAATTCAGCCTTTAATAATTTTATTATCCATAATGGAACACTGGAAATATTGATCACTGTATCTTAATAACCAACAGTCACGCACAGTTGTCTAATACTATTATTAGTTGCATCAAAAGAAAACTAATCAGATTCGCGTCGATGACTTTGCCTAAATCTTGATCGACTTCAGAGAGATTGTTTGTGGTAAAGCTAAGAAGCTGAGATTGGGTGTCCTTTTTTGACCAGAGTGATCTCCAAGTCATAGAGCCAAGAAATGAGCAATCTAATGAGGTTTTCTGTTGATGGACGTTATTCTGGAAACTACTTTGTATGTATGCATTGTGTCAAATGAAACATATTTGAGCGGAATAAAAATGCTGCCTTCATTGTCCAAGAAACAGTTCATAACAAAAATGGACATTTCAAACTAACTCGAACAACGGACATTAGTTTTCTTTCTTAATGATCTGCTTTGCGCGAATGTAAACTGATCAGAATTTAAAAAGAAGGAGAGACATATAGAGAGAGGGAGAGAGAGAGAGAGTGCGAGAGTCACAGAGAGAGAAAGAGAGAGAGAGACAGGCAGACAGACACGCAGAGAGACAGGGAGAGACAGAGGGAGAGAGACAGAAGGAGATAGGAAAGCAAAAAGAATGTTTTCACACCAAAATTTTCAATTCATTATAAAGAATAACATGTTGCGATGGGGGGATGAAGGTGGAACGGTCCTGCTTGGCACGGGTGGCATTTTGTTGGTCAGATGGGCTATCAAAATCGTTCACCAAAGATGTGACATCTCTCCTAACAAAAGCCGGATATACAACAATGGCATAATTCCAGAACAATGCAAAGTCAATTATTCATTGTACTGCAACTGCGCCTCTAACCTGCCTTGACGCATCAGAGCAAAATTATGTTTGAAAATGGGTTTCTCTTTGTCCACAAATTAATACTCTCAACTCCATGTCTTATTAAACAGCCCTTCGATATTTGGCGACTAAATTCTGGAAGCTAACATCTCTCGTTCTTTCTTGCCAAGGCTCTTGCCCGCCCCGTTCACACAGGGCGTTTATTCTCGAAGCACTGGAGGGTCAACACACACCTCACCATTTTTTTTTTTATTATCTTGGCTTCAGATGAACTTTCAAGATTAATGAGAGCCGCTTCCTGCTATATTATGAACAAAGAGAATTAGAAATTTGCTTTATCAGTCTGGGAACAGGCGTCCCATACTAAGGGAACCATCTCAAACATCAAATCACGAAGAGTGGCTTACTTTTGTTCTCTGGCTTTTTTTTTTTTATTGGTTTAATACAATAGCCCATTTCAAGATCTAATTAACGAACAGAATTGATTTTCTACATTTTGCTGCTTAAGAATTCTAGAAATGAACACTTGTATCATGTATTAATGGAATGGCATGAAAGCTTGAGCCACCTTTACAGTTATAAATATTGCATGTTCATGACATTTAGATGATTGTCCTTGCTCTGAGTGCAAAATTGCATCAATGAGCTGTTTTATTATTATTATTTCTGCTGTCACATTGACCTGCTTTAAAACTTAGTATCATTTATGGATGATATCGTCTATTATTTTGCATACTGTTGTATGTGAGGATTGAAAGTTTGAAGAGTTATGTAAAATCTGGGTGTTGTTCAATACACTTCAAAATAAAAATGCCCACGAAAAATACACCCATGTGACACTTATATAATATAAAATTAGGAGTGAGAGAACCACTTTCATGTCAAAACCCCCAAATCGGCAAAATGTCGCACACAACAGTACGGCAAACACCCCTCGATTTGGTCTACTGGACAGACGTACTTTGACCTAGGCGCAGGACCCTATAATATCGAGTAACAAACTAGTATAGGCCTACTTGTTGTGTGAGGGAAAGCTCCCATGATGAGAGAAACACAACCTCTTGTACTTAAAATTTATAGAAAAATCAGCACTAAAAGTTGTCCCTTAAATGAAGTAACAAATGTGCAGTGGGTTTACAAATGTGTATGCAAAGCTTTTTGTTTTTATTTGATGCAAGGGCATTGGTGGTTAGAGAAACAAAGCAATTTTAGTTAGTTTTTTTAAGTCAGCCATAGCAGTTTCCACTGCACCAAAGAATAGACGTCCAGCCGGGGAAATAATGAACGCTGAAGAAACAGTTGCTCATAGAATCTCAGGAAATTTAGAGACAAACTGATGCGTGCATGCCACGCTTCATAAACGCTCAAATTATCGTTTTTGAATCTAGTTGTGCCCCAAAGGCGTCGCAGGAAGAAAACGTTTTCGGTCAGCAGCTGGCTGGAAAGTCTATCTTAGCGTAATGCCGTGGGTCGTCAGAGCTCCTTTGACATCACTGGTCCAAACCGTCCTTGGCCTTCCTCTTGTATCCAGAGAACCGCACATTGTATGCAAAATGGACCCGGCTGGGAGATCAGTCGTCGCAAAAGATGTCCAAACCATTTTACCTTCTGCTGCTTTATGTGCCGGTGGATTGGTGTTGTTACCACCATTTCTCTGATCGTTGTATTTCTGATCCGTCGCAACTGGTATTGTTGTCTGCTCTTTTATTATTAAATACTTTATAGTGGGGGAGCTTATTACTTCGATCGTGCACTTTTTGATGCCAACATGCCACTGTAATGTCATGTTCTTGGGGTCTTACTATACTGAAAATGAGGTGGGGCCCCCTTTGTCAGAGGTCTGGTGTGGCTGGTAGGTGACCTTAATGACCCTTCCTTGTTTCAATAAAATATGGGTTTTCAGCTTGCCAGCATTCTCTTAAATCTTATATCGCTTAGGTTAATCACTCGCTTGTGGCATAGAGAGAGGCCTTTTCATTGACATGCAGCATTTCATATCTGTGATGCTCACGCGAAGCACTAGGGCGGATTGAATTTTCGTTATTAATGCACATTTTGTTATTCAGTTCAACTCAGTAAAATGAATGCCGCTTAGCTTAATGATGTCACGGGTCGTCTATAGTTCAGTTGTGCTAAGAGTTCACGAGGGTACATTTGTTGCTGTTGGATAGTGACCGTGAGGGGGGGGGGGGTTCTGAGTATGAATTATAACTTTCATTCAATAAGTTTTTTTATTAATTTCTTTTGCATTACTGGCTGGGGTATCCGGAGCTGCCTGGGATAAACCAGCTTCCGCACCCTGTCTATGGGTAGCCACAACAAAGGCCACCGAATTCGGTCACCGAGCCACTAGGCGCTTTAGGTGAGAAGAACTGCACTACATAAACGGATCGAATATAGGTGGGCTCTATGTGCAGTTGTTGAAATTATATAGTGCAATTCTTCTCACCTAAAGCGCCTAGTGGCTCGGTGACCGAATTCGGTGGCCTTTGTGTGGCTACCCTTAGTCTGTCTGACTGCCTGCTCCCTCTCTCTCTCTTTCTCCTCCCCCCTCTCTCTCGCTCTGTTTTTCTCGTTCTCTCTCTCTCTCTTGATTTTATAAACTTTGGTTTCTCCTTGAAGTCAAATTGCACCAAACTGAACGTGTGCCATTAACAGTCTTCTATGGGTTCAACTTCCCCTACTGTCTTTCTCTGAAATCATGGGTCACTGGAAACGAAAATTATCGGGGAAAAAAATCCTGAAAGTTCATAGACAATACCTAGGGTTGCCAAACTTTCCAAGACTCTTCAGTCTGAAAACAAACTGTGTTTTGGAATTTCAAGAGAAATCGGTTCAGAAATTAAAATGAGACATTAGGAGAGTCGCGTGGCATGCATGACACTAGTTTAAGCTGTTTTTATTGTGTACTCATCTTCTACTTCTTTAATGATCCCAGCAAGTTAATTATACTCTTTAAAATATCAAATTATACATGTACTAACTAATCTCCTGATACACTTATGGTGTGTCTTTTTTAGAATGAGCGAGGCAAACATCGATTTTCTCGAAAACTCTATGTGTGTTTCGCACAACTGAGTGCTGTGAAATATTTCTTTTCTATGTTATGGTCTCATTCATATTTTTTACAAAGCGCCGGGAAGCAAATTCAAAATCAGACTGCAATCTAACAATACAAAATAGGTTCTGTAAGGTTTAATGTGAAATACGAGAATTTGCAAAGTTTTAAATAAATCCAACGAAGAGATTTTGATAAAATCGATGGTGGTCCCGCTCATTCAAAAAAGACGCACTGTTGCCACTCCAGTAACGCGGTGCGGAAGCTTTACATTCCTAAATTTAACAGCACGTTGAACATGCCATCCAAGACACACGATATTAACATTCTGCTTTAGGAGACATTAAAAATACTTCTGAAACAGGAAAAGCTGAATATTCTAGCACACAAAATATGAAAGTCTCCCTTAATTTCAGTATTTTGCCAAATTTACACAATTCCCTGGCGGGTGTTTTTAATAATTTCTAATGCGGGTAAAATTGAGGAACAAACTGTTTAAAAGAAAGGAAAGGTAAAAGTCTCTGTGGGCTCGGTAGAACGTTGAAAAAGTGTATTTTGCAATGCCTGTACATCAGCAAGAAAGAAAACAACAAAAAATGTACAATAAAGTCTGAAAGAATAATACATCCATATAAATAAAAGCAAATGCGTGTCTATGTGTTGGCCAAAAATATTGGCTCACACAGATGTCCAACAGAGGTTTCTTTTCTTTTCTTTTCTTTTCTACATTTGGAGGCTCCACATGGAGGGGTAGTTTTATTGTTGTTGTTTTTTCATTATTATTCCAGTTTGCTTAGTGTCCCTGATTGCTCGCCTCCGACCCCTTTCTTCACGAGCACATGACATGTCACATCAACACTTCCCTCCCGCTTTTCTAAATAAAAATAAACACTGACACAAGATTTCGGTCCCCCAAAAACTTTTGTCAGACTTAAAAGCAAGAACCACAAAACATGAAAAGGCTGTAGCTGACAAACTAATCAAGCCCTGGTCATGAAAGGCTTTCTACTTCTTCTTCTTTTTCTTCTGCGTTCACTTGCCACCAGCATCAAACCTCAGGATCACAATAACTCACGATGACGTACATTTTTCAAGTGGAAATTGGCGAGAACAAAATTAACAATATTTCCAAGTAGTAACCTCTACTTAATTGGGTGAGAGTTGGAACGAGCACTGCGAAGATCGATATTTTTTCTGTCTGGCCTAATTAAATTAGAATTCTTGTTTCCCGAGACATTAAAAACAACATGTCCTTTGAATTCTTCGCCTTCCTTTCACCCAGCCCGATGCCATCGCCGCAATTCAAAAGAGAAAAAGCTTAGGATTTGGATGCTGCGCCACGGAAGAGTACATTCAGGGGCGGCCCCGGATGTCTCTGAACACCTGTTCAAGTTTTTATAACTATAATCCCATAACAATAAAGTCCCCCCCCCCCTCCCCCAACCTCCGAATTTCTGTTCTGTTGACAGATTGGCTTGTCTTATAGCTCATCAATTAATTTTTAATACCACAGCTATGAGTGAAGAAACAGCTCATCCGAATAGGTTTGCATTCAATAGTCAATTCTCCATCGCCGTTTCACATTATAAAATAATGAAAAAAAACCAAACACAACAAAACCCAGTCATTCACTATCAGCATGCCAGGTCTTCTACGTTTTTTTTTTTTTTTTTACAGCTGTGTGTGGGGGGGGGGGGGAAACCCATCTATACATTCCACTTCATACTTCCATAGTTTTTTTGTGTTTTTTTTTGGTATTGTTTTGATGTTGATTTGTTTTTTTTGGGGTAAAGGTATAAATTAGTATTTGATTCGAAATAGGGACCATCCTTAAAGTACGTAACTTGATTTTGGCGATTTTTCAAAAATAAACCCGACCCCCCTTCCCCCAAAATGCGCGCTTTTCATACGCTTTCAAACTCCCTCCCCACTTGTACAAGCGTGCGCCATCAGAATGCCGAAAGCCGACGGTAGGGTCTCGATGTTTCGAAGCTTAAAATAGCATTTTGGTTGTCGAGCTATGGGCCTGTTTCATTAGAGATATGAGCTTCACGATCAAAAGAAAGCGTACAATACTTATAGTTCTGCAACATTTCTGTTTACAAAAGTGAATACAAGCCTGTTTGCCTGACAGGCAATGGCATAGTTCATGGTGAAGCGTATTTAAAGTTACAACCTTCCTCACCCCCTCAGAACGTACGTAAGTTATGGCGTGTCCCTTAGCAAGTCTTTCAACTTGTTCTGTGATCGGTTTGAACAAGGGCAGGAACCGCCTCTGAGTAAAATGCCGACATGACAGAAGCAGTGTGACCAAGGATCGATACTACGTCAATATATTAATTCAGAACAGAAATTTGTTGCTCACAGGACTGTTTGATGAAACGTTCCATCAGCTACGCTATCCGTGTGAGACATCACTGTTCTTTAATTGAAAGCTTTTCCTTGTCCCCGCCGCGCGCTCACTTTCATAATACGCGTACGAAAGGTAAGCAGAGTGGTGGTGGTGTTTTTTCGTACCAGATGGCTTAGGAAAGAGTAATTTATTTATTTATCGGTTGTTCTAAGAATCTGGTATGATGTAATACACTAACTAACTAACTAACTAACTAACTAACTAACTAACTAACTAACTAACTAACTATCTAAACTAAACTAAACTAACTAAACTAAACTAACTAAACTAAAACAATATAAATGAATAAACAAAATCATAAAAAAAGTAAAGCGAAGAAAATGATCTAATGATTAAATTAAAATTCAACAATTATCTGTCGGAATGTACAATCTGTGTTGTAATAATTATGGTGTCAGAAAAATGTAGAAAACTGTTATAATATTTCTCAGAAAACTGTAGTAACACTGCGTTATGATATTATTATGGTTTCGGAAAGCTGTGGGAAACTGTGTGGTCTCAGAAAACTGTAGGAATGTGCGTTATAATGTGGTCTCAGGAAACTGTGCTATAACATGATCTCAGAAAGCTGTAGCAAATTGCCTTATAGTAACGGCCTGTAGTTTCAGACAACCTTGGGAATTTTTTGTTATGATATTAATAGTCCCAGAAAACTGTAGGAAACTTATGTTTGATTATTATGTTCTCAGACTTGGGAAAGATCAGATGACAACAGTGACATGGACTGTACTACCACAAACAACGAGTTCAAAACACAATTTTAATATTTCGCCCCTATAGTGTACAAATGTGCTTGTCTCCACAGTTGAGAAATTTGACTTGAAGGTCTGAGTTCCTGCAAATAAGAAATTACGAAAAAATATCTAAATTTTGAGTATTATCACATACGTACGGACAATATAACAGATACAAGGAGATAATTATGTACCAGTTGTCAGCAAAAGCCCACTAGTTTTTTTTTTTTTTTTTCTAAAGACATGTGTAGAACACTGAGATTTGTAAACTAGGGTGATGTATTGTTGTGGCGCTGTGAGATTTGTGGGTCAAGTTTTCTTCAGTTTTCAATTCCTCCATGTCAGTACGCAAAATCAAAGTATAAAGTCATGTATATAAATATTAAGACCTCTAGCAATCACGTCCATCTGATCAGAATAACTGCTCGCAAAGGAAATGTACTAAATTAAACAAATACGTATGCTATTTTTTCTTCACTTAAAAAAAAACAAAAAATTCAATAAATTCCTGGGGGAAAAAAGAAGCAATAAAAAAGAAGTGACAAAACACAGGGGAGGATGGACTATACTGCAAACTGCCAATGTTGGCAAATTGGAGGAAGATAAATATCACACACTTTTGTTCATCTCATTAAGGAAACTAATGACTATGTGATACAGAGGATGATTACATCCTTGTGTGAGTAGATTTTATGCAAGGCTTTGGGTTTCTTGCGTAAGGTCATTGAATGATTAAGTGACAAAGATACATTAAAAGCTTGAGAGTTGTTATGAATTAAAACCTGGGTTCGTAATAAATAAAAAAAAAATATTATTTTGAAACAGGGGTTTCAGCTCATTTCTTTATCCAGGGTAAATGCTAACCGTTTAAGCAGAAAACTGCAAAGTAACTTTGAGCCCAAGTAAGCAGTGCGCATGGAAAACTGTGCATGCAGGGAACACATACATCGTGGTATCAACATAACCTGTCATCTAAGCCCTCTCGCGAGCTAGGAGTTCAATTATTTGCTCATTTTACGGATTATTCTTCAGACGCTCCTAATTAAATATGCTCTTATAAAGCCTATTAGATCCACAGATTGCCGCTTTACGTGTACATATTTTATATGAGAAGACACGGGACCATTACATTTTGGTGTTTTCAAAATTTCGTCAGTTTGAATGGTGGAAACATCGTCACCTCGATCTGCTATTTGAAGGAAGAATTAAGAACTAAAAGGAAGTGTATATCCGTACAACATGGACACTGCATATCCGTACAACATGTTTACCAAAAGCGCGACTGGTGAACGTATGCTGAAACAAAACTTGGTATGGTGTTCACAAATTTAAAGTGACAACACATGGAATAGTCAGATGGACCTGGGGGCGTGAGGGTCTAGTCAGTTTGTATCATTGGGCGGTAGTCAGATTGACTAATCAGGCGAAAAGGGGTTGGGGTAGCCATTGGTGATCGACGTACACTCAGGTATAATTATTATTAGCGCAGATTACGCAATCTCCGAGCTTGTCTTAAGAATGCCTTAAATGTTTACAATGGAAGAATGAACTATGTGGCTATAATTCAAATGTTTACAATGGAAGAATATAACTATATGGCTATAATAATATTCAAATGTTTACAATGGAAGGATGAACTTTGTGGCTATAATTCAAATGTTTGCAATGGAAGAATGAACTATGTGGCTGTTATTTAATTGTTTACAATGGAAGAATGAACTATGTGGCTATTATTCAAATGTGTACAATGGAAGAATGAACTATGTGGCTATAATTCAAATGTTTGCAATGGAAGAATGAACTATGTGGCTGTTATTTAATTGTTTACAATGGAAGAATGAACTATGTGGCTATTATTCAAATGCTTACAATGGCAGAATGAACTATGTGGCTATAATTCAAATGTTTGCAATGGGAGAATGAACTACGGATTGTTTTGCTACCAAGCCGATTCATATTTTTAAAAACTATGCAAATTAACAAGGTCAGTAATATAGTATTCCGGTGTGTGTTCTACGTCATCGAATTGTGTGCGTTGTACGGATATGCGCTTCCAACTAAAAAGTGTTCAACACGTGTGCTTCGTTCGCAAAAGATTTGCCGATTGTTTTCCTAGTCGGGGGGGGGGGGGGGATGAGATGGTCCATTATATTCTAAATCACAGGCTGTATCATAAAGACGTCCACAGATAAGGGTACAGCAGAGGACAACTTTTTTTTGTTTTGTTTTGATGCCAATTAACCTATAAATTCTCTGAAGTAATTTCATTTTTCAGCTGATTAACATATGGTAGAAGAGACTTATTTTAAAGATTTATGATTGAAAGTGTATTTGAAGTAAAGACTTTCATTTAAGGTTAAGCGGATAGTTGGTGGGCACTTCTGGCAGTGCCTGCTTCAATCCTATTATTTTGCTATAGTCTGTCTATCGTCATGCTTTCTCATAACACAAGATGGCGGTTTCGTGTCGACGTATTCTCTCCAAACTCAAAACTTTGACCTAAGATAAAACAGTCTTTTTGCCTCTCTTGTCAAGTCCTTCAGATTTGTACGGCCAGGGATATATTTGCTATGAATTTTCCTTCCATAACATGTTATTTCTGTATCTGCATATTACCCAGGGCGACTGCTATCAGCATAACAGCATGCTAGACCTCCACAGCGGCATTTCTGGCAACAGCACCGGTTCAACCTTTGACTTAAATCAAATGGTTGATGTGACACTGAGTGTGCTGGTCACCTTGAAGCTGAGCATTGTGGGTATTATCTACGATGACACTGCAGGTTGGTGGCTCCGCTATTTGTTTTCCCTGCACTTGAATTATAGCCATGTAGTTTATTTTTCCATTGTAAACATTTGAATTATAGCCTCATAGTTCATTCTCCCATTGTAAGCATTTGAATTATAGCCACATAGTTCATTCTGCCATTGTATACATTTGAATTATAGCCACATAGTTCATTCTGCCATTGTAAACATTTGAATTATAGCCACATAGTTCATTCTCCCATTGTAAACATTTGAATTATAGCCACAGAGTTCATTCTGCCATTGTAAACATTTGAATTATAGCCACATAGTTCATTCTTCCATTGTAAACATTTGAATTATAGCCACATAGTTCATTCTGCCATTGTAAACATTTGAATTATAGCCACATAGTTCATTCTGCCATTGTAAACATTTGAAAAATAGCCACATAGTTCAGTTCATTCTCCCATTGCAAACATTTGAATTATAGCCACATAGTTCATTCTTCTATTGTAAAAATTTGAATAATAGGCACGTAGTTCATTCTCCCATCGTAAAGATTTGAATTATAGCCTCATAGTTCATTCTCCCATTGCAAACATTTGAATTATAGCCACATAGTTCATTCTTCCATTGTACGCATTTGAATAATAGCCACATAGTTCATTCTTCTATTGTAAACATTTGAATAATAGGCACGTAGTTCATTCTCCCATCGTAAAGATTTGAATTATAGCCTCGTAGTTCATTCTCCCATTGCAAACATTTGAATTATAGCCACATAGTTCATTCTGCCATTGTAAGCATTTGAATAATAGCCACATAGTTCATTCTTCCATTGTAAACAATTAAATAACAGCCACATAGTTCATTCTTCCATTGCAAACATTTGAATTATAGCCACATAGTTCATTCTTCCATTGTACACATTTGAATAATAGCCACATAGTTCATTCTTCCATTGTAAACAATTAAATAACAGCCACATAGTTCATTCTTCCATTGCAAACATTTGAATTATAGCCACAAAGTTCATCCTTCCATTGTAAACATTTGAATATTATTATAGCCATATAGTTATATTCTTCCATTGTAAACATTTGAATTATAGCCACATAGTTCATTCTTCCATTGTAAACATTTAAGGCATTCTTAAGACAAAGTAGACGTGAGCAGCATAGAGAATAAAATTATAACAGAGAACATCTTCTGCGCCAATACTTTCAATGCTATTATTCTATTTGGGCAGGGGTGCATGCATGCACGCATCTCACACATAAACACACATACACACATACATTAAGCAATCTAATGAGGGTGTGAGCAGCCACAAAATTCTTCAGCCAATCTTCTACTACACCAACTTCTTTCGACATGCTAGTTAAACATCACAAATATACCGACAAAGGCAGAAGCTTGGCGTGGGGGGGGGGGGGGGGGTCAGACCATTATGAAAATCAATCCGGCAAAAGATGAGACATTTAGAACTGTATACCTAGTTGCTGCTCAGAAAAGCGGAAATGAAAGAAAGAAGAAACATAAATGACTCATGCTGGGCTCGAACCCCCGACCTCTCCTACAGCACCAACCGGGCCTTTGCCAAGAAGATGAAATCCAACACGCCACTAGTGTTGAAATCTACAATATGTACATACAGCCACACCAGCACAGAATTCAATGTAGTCCTGGGCAAATCACTGGCAAACACTGAAGACATGTTTACAATTTCATTCCCTGGTCAGCTAATCTGACAGCATTGTTCTTCAAGTCCACTAATTCTACTTTACTATTGATTAGCCTGTCACCTATAAACCCCATGAGGCAGTTTCTATTGACAGGCTTCTGTACTACTTCTTCATAATGGAATACGTAAATTAAATACATTGAGGGGTATTTGCCATAAAGTTGTGTGCTACATTTTGCCTGATTTTAAGGTTTTGTCATGAAGGTGGCTCTCTTACTCCTGATTTCATTACGTTTTCTAGATGACGTACCTTCCTCTCCCCCTGCCTGTCTGTCTGTCTCTCTGTCTGTCTGTCTGTCTGTCTGTCTCTCTGTCTCTCTGTCTGTTTCTCTATCTGTCTGTCTCTCTCTTTCTCTCTGTCTTATAATCTATTAAATATTTCAGTAACTTGCCACCTTTGGCATGAGTCACTGACCAAACTATACACTCTTCAGGCCTTAAATTTGGCAGGAAGGTGGCTATTGAGATAAGGAAGATGATGGCTATAATTAAAAGTTGTTTACTTCAAGCATGTATTTTTACAAAATAACAATGTTTATTGCTATGTAACATCTATATTTTTGCATGTTTGTTCCGTTTTTACATAATTATATATTTCACAAAATCTCCACCTTTGAACGCAAAAGGCTTTTCTCTTAGGCAATGCCCGGTATGTCATCTAGTATAATAAAAGTGATAGCGTACAGCTTTGCTTCAGAGCTCATGCGCGCCAGGACACTACGCACCAAATTGAAGGCTTGATATAGTTACTTTTTATGACATGTACGTCACTGTAACAGAATGACGCCAAGATGGAGAATGAAAATTAGAACTGTTGACAGCACGATGGAACAATGCATTTTCCATAAATTCAAAAACAAAACCGTTTAAAAAAATGCAAACTTCGGTGCATCCTCCACGGTATTTGAAACCCACATGCAAAATTTGGTTACTGCAGGTGGCTTGATAAAAAAACCTTTCATGTAGATTTCGCGGTTTCCCGCCTAATCTGGGAACACTGATATGACAGAAACAAACGAAACACGTGCCAATTGTGTTGATGTCTTTGTTTTTGCATCGTGATCCGATCCAAATTTTATGTTAAGCGGCAGTCTAGTTGATGAAAATGTCGGACCACCTTCTTCAGCTGTTCAACTCACTTGTGGCTCAATATCAACCAAAGTATTAAAAAATAAAGTGAACGTCGAGGCCTATGAAATATATGCACGCACACCTTTACCTCTTTGTATGTACAATCTGATATTTTGTAGAATTTAGTGAACAATGGTTAAAAAGTCTTTCATGATTACATGGAAGGCCTTACTTCCTTTATAATATGATAAAAACCACAGAAAAACGGTGGGGTCGCATGCACAGTCAAAAATCGGCAAAAAGAAAAAGTTGTATGTAGCAAAGCCTTGCGTAAGAAATAATACCCAAACGATAGAATGGAACGCAAACTAAAAGAGAAGACAGAAAATGGCCGATATTTCGGCAACAGACCTTTTCAAGCATAAAAAAAAACGAAAAAAACAACAACACACAAAATTTGAACATTGAACAGTTAAACAGACATATTCTATTTAGATTCTCTATATTTCATCTTTAAATCTTTTATTGTTAGATTGTTTTATTTGTTCAATTTTGACTTTGTAATATGGCGATGATGAAGTGTCATTCCAATCGGTAAAAAACTTTTCCAAATATGTGTTTGTGACGTAATGTTTTATACGTTTTAACCCCTTTGACCGTTCTTCAGTTCTCGTTTTCTAGAAAAAGGCAAAAAGGTACATACAACAATATGACAAATACCCGACGATATCCCTTTAGAAATGTACAACTATGACAAGTGAATGAGGGAAGGGCGAAATTCTATGCTATAGAAACTTGACATCTTAAACTCCCTTTCCATGGTCCCTAATTTTCAAGAGTTCGGACCAAAACTACAGTTACAGAAGACGCGCGTAGTTTTAAAACACACATACTGCTATTTCATTGTGGGCAATTCCATGGCACATGTAGAAAATTGCACTACGGAAACAAAAAATCAGCACGACTTCACATTCTGCAAGAGGCATGCATGAAAGAAAACACGTGTGTAAAAAATACGCTTCCTGGAGAGCGGCCTCTATCCGCAAAGCGACGTCAGATGTTCATAACCATTATGTTACATGGGGATTCTCTTCCACTGTCGCAACAGAGCTTTTGATGAGGTACCATTTGATTTAAATTTGTATTGGATGCCATCAATTCTACTTTCGCCTCTGGTTACAAACCTGGGAGAGGTAGTGGTGGTCTGTGATCTAAGTTATATTAATTAAACTCTTCTCGTCATGGGACCTTGAGAATGTACAGAATTGACCTTGAAATGTAACGATATTAAATGACAAAACAAATCGATAGAAAGCACGTGCATATAATATTACATCAGGAAAATTTGTTTAACTGTCTGAATGGCAAAATATTCAATTGTTGAGTATATTTCACAAGTCCACCGACAGTTGATCACAAATTGGTCATAGTCCTTTATCACCATCCTTTTCCTCCTATTTAAATACCTTAAGTGTATTATTCGCCTGAATCTATTGTGAAGTGAGGCCTTTTTTCATTGCTTAATGCATTTTTTGGCCTTTCAGACTTATTAAGGCTGGCGGCCATATTGTCGATGAATGCAATGCATACCCAATTAGCACTGCCTCGGAGGCAGAGGCAGAAAGCAAGTGTGGCACAAAGGCAGAGAGAGTGAGAGAGGGGGGGGGGAGGGAAAGAGAAAGAGAGAGAGAGTACAGCAGTCTCCACTGACATTCCATACGCAGAACAACTTTTACATCAACGCTTAAAATCAGCTGCGGTCAAGAAGCACAAAAGTCACCTGCCGCCCATGTAATTTGTTTGTCTTGGTGATACGTAATTGTATGATCGGCACTTCCCGATAGCACCACACCTTTTCGTAAAGTTAGAGGAGTATGGTAGACGGAACTGGCAAAATGATAATAATACTACATAATGTTTGCCAACTGTTACCTTTGATAACTTTTAAAAGCTACCGATCTGAGACTGCTTTTATATATATCCGTCTTCTACAAACCAAGATCTATCATTTGGTACTGGCATCAGTTTACCCCATGAGTGGACTTCTTGAGATAATTATGCCCAGGGTATACACTATCAAGATCCTCACAGTTTCATGTTTTAAGCATCTTCCTGCAAGTTACGCCCAATGACTACCAGCATCAGTCATGAATAATATTCTTCACATATTTATTGCGTCTAAACTGCCATTGCTCTTCATGCTTTTCTAACTTAAATGAAAAACAGCAACCAAAAAAAAAAAACTGCGATCTATATCGAAGGATACCTTAATATCCTTTAATTGTACAACGGGAAACTGCTAAATAAGTTATATATTAATGTCTATGCCATGCCAACACTATCAGCACAATCGATCATTCATTCAATGCCGCATGACAGGCTTGTCTTTGGGTGAAGTATCGATATACTGAGAAACAGGAGTGAATCTAATATGATAGAGAAAAAGTTAAAAGCCAGATAGTGGTAAAGGTAATGCGTAGTTTGGGTTAAAATCCAGTTAGTAGTGGCGCATTATGTCCAGGGCTCATTGTAACAGAGAAAGTAATGCTTGTGTCACACAGACTTTTGATGATTATCCCTACGTTTGATTTTCTTTTCATGTTATTTTCTAGACAAACTGTTCAGTTTGATTTGGACAATCTTCACTGTCCAAATTTGGCAATGCATGCTACGTCAACGACCATAATAAAGTTGGGTCATTACTATAAATGCTTGCTCCACAAAACAATCTAGAAAAGATGAAATGAGTTGAGTTCTCACTTAAATGCCATTTATAACTTCCGATACACCAAAATATGTCGTTTCCCTTTCAGTCAGCCAAGTGAACGCAATCACCGAACGCCTGTCTACCAACGATATCAAACTGGTGACGTATTCGGCTGATGATGTCATTGCAACCAATACAGACGTCATGGGAACCTACCTGAATATGGTGACAACAGTGCCAGCCGAGGCGATATCGCTCGTGATGTCAGCAAACCTGAGCATGCCGGAGGCTGTTTTTCGTGGTGTAAATAACGTAAAGTCTGTACTATAGCTGGTGTAGGCAATAAAGAACATAAAACACTGTCGGCTTTATTGTGCAAAAGCACCGTAAGATCCTAGAGCAAAAACGGTCTGCTTGCCTGTCTGTCTGTCTGTTTTTCTGTCTGTCTGTCTCTCTTTTTTTTTTTTTTGTTCTCTCACTCTCTTTGTACACGGCGGCTGACATTCGTTACTAGATGCTGCAAATCGCGAACTTAGTTCTTGTTTGTTCTATCTCCATTTTCTGATAAACTGGATATGTTTAGTGAACTATGTAGAAGAGATATACCAAATGCACACCTGGACACTTGTTTAAAATGCGTTGTGGCACTTATCAAGCTATTTCACAGTTCCAATTTATTCTAAATCCTTATCATAATAGCAAAGCTGTAAACTATAACGTCGAACTTCTCAGTTGTGCCAAAGGTGGAGTTGGAACAAACAAGAACTTAGATCGCCCAGTACTGAGAAAAGGCAATGGCTACATTAAAATTAACGTTTGAGATGAGTAGTGGAAAAAATCTACTCCCGTGATTATTTTAATTTTTTGTGAACACCTGATACATAACAGAAACATTACAATGTACAGACAAACTATTGATTGCCATGTTAATTGGGCGGGGGGGGGGGGGTAGTATGCGTAGGTCCAACAACAAAGTAAAAAAAAAAACAAAAGCGAGAGAAGGAGAGGGAAAGAGACCGAGAGAGAGTGGGAGAAAGAGAGAATGAGAGCGAGGGAAAAAGAACGAGGGAGGGGGGTAGAAGGGATGGAGGGGAGAGAGAAGATTCAGACAGAGACAGACAGAAAGAAAGAGAGAGAGAGAGAGAAAGGCGGAAAGCTAGAAAGATAGAGAGAAAGGGGAGAAAAAGAGAGCGGGAGAGAAGAAAGAAAGAGAGTGAGAGAGAAAGAAAGAGCGTGTGTGTGTGAGAGAGAAAGAAAGTGCCTGTGTGTGTGAGAGAGAGACACAGAGACTGTGTGTGTGTGTGTATGTATGAGAGAGAGAGACACACACACACACACAAACACACAGAAAGAGAATTGAAGCACGGTTGGAGAAAAGATACAATGAATCCAAGGCAAACGTAAGAATAATTTAATTTGGAAATGAAATTACACAGCAATATAAGTGTGATTTCATTTACCTGGATTTTTGCAGTTCTCCAAGTACAAAGCCCAAATGAAGCAACAGAGTGGATTGGAAACCTTCACCAAGTGGCTGACAGTCTTATTTTGCCCAGGCCAAGTCGGAAAGCTTGAGAAACAGGTGACAGAATTCAACAATGTGGCCGCTATACTGCCTGATTTTAATACAAAGGGAAACGGAACGATGCGGGACAAAGAGGTAAGTCTTGAGAGTGGACAGGCAAAAAGACGAGCAAACATACACATAGTTCGGCAGAAAGACAGATGTATAGACGAGCTAACAGGAAGATACTTAGAAAAATAGACAGATAGACTAACAGACAGACAGTCAGGCTTGTGGCCAGGCAAGTAAATGGATGGATGGATGGATGGCTGGACAGATAGACGGACGGATAAGAGAATGAGAGATAGATGGATGAATGATAGGTGTCTGGGTGGGTGGGTGGATGGATAGACAGACAGACAGACAGACAGACAGACAGACAGACAGACAGACAGACAGACAGACAGACAGACAGACAGACAGACAGACAGACAGACAGACAGACAGACAGACAGACAGACAGACAGACAGACAGACAGACAGACAGACAGACAGACAGACAGACAGACAGACAGACAGACAGACAGATAGATAGATAGATAGATAGATAGATAGATAGATAGATAGATAGATAGATAGATAGATAGATAGATAGATAGATATATAGATAGCTAGATAGATAGATAGATAGATAGATAAAAATTCTTTATTTCCATGTGAATACAATACAGATTGTACAGATATAATATCGAAACATTACATCTAAGTGGAAATTGTACCATGGTGGGTGGCTTTACTTTATCTCTTCTATGGAAGGGATGGACAAAACTGGAACATGTTTTTAAATAGAGTTAATAATTCCTATTATACGACCTGCATCTTTTATTCCAGATTTTGAATGATCCAATAACTGAACTGATACTACAGTACTTAGATATGAACTTACTTTCTGAATTGTTAATGTTTAGTTTCTTCAGCCCAGTAATAAATCTTCTGTGAACATTTCCCAAACTTCCAATTATTAAAACTATTATATCACATTGGTATCCCATAGCACTGATTTCAATGGCTAATGGGAAATATTTGCCAAATTTGCCTTGATAACATCTATCAATGTAACAGTCGTATGGTACTGATACTTCAACGATCTGGACTTTCTTATTAGTATTGTCTATAACTGTGATGTCAGGACGTGTTGCTCTGGTGGTAAAGGATGTTGCATCTGATCCAAACATTGATGGGTTGATGAGTGTGTCCTTTAGTACTTCTTTGTTACGATTGTAATAAGTGATCTTCCTTTCAATAATGTCCATTATTCTGTTGTGTCTTGCTTGGTACATGCCGCTGAATTTCGTGCACCCGTTCAATGCATGGCATACTGTTTCCGAGTGGTGGTGGCATAACTAGCATGATTTAGTATAGGCGTTGGGGTAGTACAGGGACAGTAGGGTCTCGACTTCTAGGATCTGCAGTCGCCCACGTGTGACAAATGATCTGATCTTGTCATCCAAACTATGGTTAGTCAAATGTTCGTATGACACACTGTGGTTGATACCTTTTGCCTCGCGGACAATGAGGCCTTGAGATGACTTTGACAACAGTTCCTCCTGGCATCTTTTTAAACGATCTCTCTTAAACGTAGAGGAGAACTTGTTTGAATCAGTAAACATGTAGGAGACTTCGTCGTCAATTTTTATTTCAAGTGTAGATAGATAGATAGATAGATAGATAGATAGATAGATAGATAGATAGATAGATAGATAGATAGATAGATAGATAGATAGATAGATAGATAGATAGATGGATGGATGGATGGATGGATGGATGGATGGATGGATGGATGGATGGATGGATGGATGGATGGATGGATGGATGGATGGATGGATGGATGGATGGATGGATGGATGGATGGATGGATGGATGGATGGATGGATGGATGGATGGATGGATGGATGGATGGATGGATGGATGGATGGATGGATGGATGGATAGATAGATAGATAGATAGATAGATAGATAGATAGATAGATAGATAGATAGATAGATAGATAGATAGATAGATAGATAGATAGGTGGGATGAGGTGGATAGAAGAGTGGATAGGTGGATGGACGGACGGACGGACGGATGAATGGATGGATGGATAGATGTATGAGTATGTGGGTGGGTGTATGGATGGGAATTGTGAATGGGTGGATGGATGGATAGATACGTGAATGAATGGGGGATGGGTGGATGGGCGGGTGGGTAAGTAGATGGATGGATAGATAAATGGATAGATGGATGGATGGACAGACGAAGACAAGGTCTGTGATCCTCTAATGGAGCATGTGTAGTCCAGAAATTTGGTTAAACATACAATGTAGGATTTTGCTTTCCAGCTGGTCTATGAAAGGTGATAGATTAAAACTGAAAAGGGCGAGATTCCTAAAGAAGCACTTACATCTCGTGTTTCCCCACCTGAGGGGAGAAATTCTTAAATAGTTAATGACGAGGTCATTATCGTGTAAATAAAAAGCCATTATTTCAACAGAGAAGATTCTCTCGATCGAATTAAGCTATGTTAAAATTAATTGAAGCGTAATTCATTAGTCTCTGGGGTTAATGGACCTAGAGGGTTCTGAAGAAAGGGTTTTCCCGTAGCCCTGTAGTTCTCAAAGTCACAGATCACATTCCTCTCTTCTTCCCTTCGTAATCTCAGGTTTCCTTAATCCCTTCCCCCATTCAGAATTGTCACCTAATAATTGTTTCATCATTAAGCCGTGTTCTCATGCAAAGAGAAATGGAAACGGCAATGGAAACGTAAAAAAAAATTTTTTAATCAAGTAGTTAAAAAAATAACGGAAATGGCGCTCTCGTACATAATGAAAATATATAGAGTGTGCATGAGAAAACCCACAATTATGTCGACAGAGCTGATTTTGAGAAAGACGGCTTTGAAGTGAAAATATGGGTCCGACACAAACTTCCAACTTGGCTGTTGTTTAGGGGACCGTGACATGTTACAGGGTAAACTGTAGACGAGCAGTGAACACTCCTCACTATGATCTCCATAACGGCTTTGTAATTAGACTACGGTCTCCTAACAAGATCCAAAAACTTCCGGCTTGGCTGTTGTATAGGGGACCATGGCATGTTATAGGGTAAACTGTAGATGAGCAGTAAATACTACTCAGTATGATCTCTATAACGGCTTAGTTATTAGACTACGGTCTCTTAACAGCAATCACTCCAAAATTAATGGGTCAATTTGCTATTGCCACTTTTAGTATTAAATGCCGTTTTCTCAAAATCGTGTTTTAGGGGGGTCACCGACTTTAATTTATCAGAAATGTCTTGTCTTTAATTATGTGTACAGAACTCAAAATGTCATGTTTGCGACTTATTGTGGGTTTTCTCATGCACACTCACAATTATTCTCTTTCACTACTTGAATGTTGTTTTTTTTTTTTACGTTTCCGTTGCCGTTTCAGTTTCCGATTCCGTATACATGAAAATACAGCTTTATGCTTTTACAGTAGCAATTCTTGAAACACTTTATGAAATAAAATTTGAACTTACAGTAGCAACTATTGAAACACTTTATGAAATAAATTTGAACTGTTAAT
>OZ007569.1:57978240-58133240 GCA_963931925.1 Onchidella celtica | reverse complement strand
CATTTTTCAAGTTAACGTATTATACATTATGACGAACACAAAATGATGTCGTGACAAAATAACTAGCCACAACCAAACAATAAAACTCCGCAAATGTGCATAAAATATGAAATTGAGATAGATCAGTTGGGAAACCAAACAAGCATATATTTACAGAGCTGCTCAAATATCCCCTCTCATAATGCTTATAAGCTAAGGAACTGTGACTAAATGCATAGCGTGTGTTATGTTTTGTTAACGTTTTTTTAACTTGAGGTTCATCGATCACAAAACCCCAGCTGCCATGACATGAAAAGTTCGATCCGATCAGTTCTGTTTTGGTTAATTTCAAGAAGCTATATCACTTTATCAGCCTGTTGATTCAGGACCGGCTGCCTCCAGCGGCGACATATGGCGTGAGCCATTCTTGTTTGCAACCAAGTTCTCGGTCTGAGTTTGTAACTAAAGTTTTACTGAGAAAGAGCGAGCACTTTTTGTATTTCGTCCACGGTCGCCCGACAGAACTTTGCATTAACTGACGATGGATGTTCAGATTAGATCAAATATTTGTGTCATTGACTATTTTGTGCGTCCGTATGTTCGATGGTCTGCCGTCCAGCCTCCCATCTGAGGGCGGCTTTGAGTTTGAGAAAATGGGACTATGGAAGATTGAAGCTAAGGGAAAATTGCGTTTTCAGCGTTCGAGAGTATGTTTGTAAACACACCATGGAGACCATTGGTTTTCTCTCAAATTGTCCAGTAGGGCTAGGGGCATAAAAGCAATTTGAAGTAAAAACAGAGGATTTAAAACCATGGCCATGGACAAATAATATCTTACATATGTTTTTAAGCGACAAAGCCCCCGAGGGGGGGGGGGAGCTTAATGGTAGGGCCTTCCCCTCTCCTGCTACTTCTTCTTCTTCTTCCCAACTTCTCTGGCTCCCACGAACAAGTAGGACAACAACGAGAAAGAAGGCAAAAATCAAGAATAGGGGGGTGAACAGCCTCCGGGTGAGGCTCCCGAGAAAACAGAGATCTTCTACTATTCATGGCCAAGTTTTCAGACAATATTTGAAGATGGACACGGTTTAATGCTATTAAAGAAAAGGCATTCCAAAAGTCGAGCTGATAGACCACAATGCAGGCCAGCAGTAGGCTAAGTTCATGGCGGGCTGCCAGTCATCTCTCATATCATTCGTCACTATTTTAGGACGTGTGTGTCATGATTCGGATGTTGTTAAAACTCACGCAGAGAGTGAGTTGTTGTTGTTTTACCAGGGCCATGAGAAATTGGCTGGTGGCCTTGAACGGCCCTCGCGAATTATAGTTGGTGAGTAAATAAATGTAAAGTTAAACTGTTAGAGTCACGCTTGTCGGTTTTAATGTTCGTGATTAATAAGTAATGGAGTAGGGGTGAAACAAGGTGGGGATATTTGACATTGTTAAGTATGACTAGACAAGTTTTTGCACGTTAACTGGCTGGTAGAATAGTACAGACGTATTACTACAATTAAAATGGTGGGAGGTTTCGACCAATGAGATAGCTGAACTAATTGGGCCAGCGGACTAGCACTGCTGGGTAGCCAGATAGTATAAAACATCGTGTAACGTTCAGATTTATTGAATACAGACGAGCAGAAGCATTGTGTCGTGAAGTATCTCCGGTTGGCCAGTACCTGAACTGTGATTTGAAGACTAGAAGTCCTTGCTAACGGACTGACTGAGCTCTAGAAAGAAAGGTCTGAGTGGGCTGACCTTTGAAAGCCCACGCTGCGCTATTTTGATGTTCGCGCCTACCAGTAGGCGTGACCAATGGTAATATATCTTATTTGTTCAAGCATAATAGAAGATCAGAGATAGAGAGAGAGCCACAGCCTCATAGGAAGTCTAGGGAAACCCCAGCTGGCGCTCGACGACGAGTGGCCTGTGTTATAGAATTATTTCCATAGTATGATTGAAGTAATATGGCACATTGTTGATGAATTGAATAATGATTGTGCATATATATATAAATAGTTTTTTTGCAACTGCATAATTACCTACACGCCGAAGTGTGCTTCTGTAGGCTTGGAACGTACTGGGCTCTCCTAACATTCAAGCCCATATGATTTATGGAGAGTTTGCCTGGCGACTGGCCAGTGGCGACTCAACTGACACTTTAAATTGATATCTAGTTTCGTATAATATACCTATTTGCTATTGATTGCAGTACATCCAATAAGGAACCATAATTACATGAATATCATAGATTAAGTTAGTAATTAGAATTTATTGCTTTGAATATACCTCTATTGTCTTTTGTTTTGTTTATTAACATTTATGTAAAACATGGCCTGACCGGCCTGACATATATAGATACTCTAGTTGTTTGATACTTTTCTTGTGTGGTTGTGTCCGAGTGTGAGTTAGCTGCCTCTCGTGCAGTCGAATGCTCCCCAAGACCCTAACTCTGCTCCTGACATCTGGAGGGGACATCCTCACCCTAAACTGACATCTGGAGAGGACCCCACTGACATCTAGAGGACACCACTAGCATCTAAACTGACATCTGAAGAGGACCCCGTCAACATCTGCAGGGATACCACTCTAGACTCCATTGTTATCTATGTCATTTTTTGTAGTTTATAGTTTTGTATACTGCTAATTTTTTTGTTTCTCCCCCACATGTCTGGCATGTCCTCTCGTCATTGATCCTGGGACCACTACGAGGGACTGACAGCTAGTAACAGGAAAAGACAAGACCAGCGCTGTGGACCAAGGGAAAGAGCCAGTCCATTTCACCCAGTTAAGTGAACCATCTGTATTAGTCTTCGTTTGAGGGGTTCGTCGTTCCAGCTCCCCTACTTTTGACAGGCATTATTTTTTTTCTTTTGTGTTTAGATTAGATACGCGGGAGGTTGGAAGGGATCGAGACTCTGCTTACCTTGCTTGCCAGACTAGTCGATCTAGATGGTGGTTTAAACCGGGTGTGAGGTATGCTTTGCCTTGAATAGTTCTGTAAGGACCTGTTATACGTGTAGATTGTTAGCGTTCTATCTTCCTCGTACTTTTAGGAAGACGTCTCTCCTGTGCTTTTCTTACCTATCTGTAGATAGTTTCAGGTTAGTCGGGTCTGTTGTCGTTTGTTCTTTCTGTTAGTCTAGTCACTCTGTGTAATTCTTGTCCATTATAGTGTTACAGTATTATATTTTATACTCATACTTGCTATATTATTGCCTGGGATAAATCACGTGTCTATGGCCCGTTGAGAGATAATCTGGATATTACAGTTGTTAGGCTTGTATAGCCAAGGAAGTTAATATCGTGAATATTGATTTATTCCGGTTTATAGCAGAGGGAACGCTGCTAGGAGTGTACGGAAGATACACTGGGAATATTACATTGGTATCGTTAGTTAACGACCAATCACGGAAGCAGTAGACTGACTGCTTGAGGATTAGGAGATATACGTGAAGGAGATAAGTGATCACTAGGATAGCTCAACCACTACTTGGTTGACTAAGACATACTGTTTGTTGTTAATTTCGTTATTTCGTTCATACTGCAGGAACGAACACCCGCAGAGTGCAATTGATACATTGCTTCCAGGGAGAATAAAGTTAGAGAGTTTTGATAAGTTGTCCTCGATTAGGACATTATATCGCATTATCGACCGGTATCATGGCCGAACTACAGAGATATTTGGAACTCGCTCAATCATTTGGCATACCGGAAGCTCAGCGTGCTTCTTGGGTTGACCAGAAGCTAAAAGAAGAACGTGAAGAAAAGGCTGCGGAACGAGAAGAAAAGGCCGCGGAGAGATTACGCCAAGAAAAAGCCGCGGAACGTGACGAGAGAGCCGCGGAACGCGCGGAGAAACAGGCTCAAAGAGAGTATGAGCTCGCTTTGAAACAGTTGGAAGCGAAGCAAGCCCAGCCTACCGGGACTCCGGAATTTGCTTCCAATAATAAAACGAAGCCTAAATTGCCAACCTTTAATGATAAGGTTGATCGTATTGATTCCTACCTACACCGCTTCGAACTCCATGCCGTTTGCGCGGGATGGCACCGTGGTGAGTACACGTCATGCCTCGCTAATCTTTTGACAGGGAGAGCGTTGGAAGTTTTCCATAGCCTCACTATTGATGACGCTAGGGACTATGACATTCTAAAGACCGCGCTATTAAAGCGTTTCCAACATACGGAAGATGGATTTCATAAGCGTTTCCGCGATTGCAAGCCGGAAGCTTCTGAGAATTTCTCCACTTACGTGGACCGCCTCCGCCACCTGCTCAGCCGTTGGACTGAGTTGGCCGGTGTGGAAGAGGGAAACTACAAGAAACTATATGATTTAATAATTAAAGACCAAATATATATGTCCTGCCACACGGACCTGGTGGCGCATTTTAAGGAGCAAGCCCCCAAAACTACCGTCGAGATAACATCGATAGCGGAACGGTACGCTGCGGCTCACCCTAATCGATCGTTAGCTAAAGCTAAATTGAGCGAACCATGTTACGCCGGCGTTGCTACTAGGACACCGGTACCGTCGAGTCAATCACGACAGCCCTTTCGACAGTCGCCGCAGGTTCATCCACGCTCCGAGCCGCCGTTTAACAGGAGACAGCCGAATCCCCGTAATTTTTCTCGGGACTGGGAACCCCGATACACACGTCCTTTCCCTACCGGAGGACCGCGTAACTACTATCAAACGCCCCCATCTCCTCCTTATCGAGGTACACCTCGAAGGGATGATATTCAAATCCACTGTTATAGATGTGGCGGCGATGGCCACATTCGGAGACAATGCAGAGTTAGACTAGATGCGGCAAATGCATGCCCTGTAGCATTCACCGAAAACCGCGGTAACAGAACTAGGAATGCCGAAACCGTAAATAAAGTTATTCCAGTTATGTCCGCCCTCCACGAGCGAGGCGCGCTGACATTGTATGAGGGACGAGTAAACGCCATACGAGCATCCGTATTGCGAGATTCAGGCTGTACGACCGTCGGTGTGCGTGAATCGCTGGTCCGTCCTGCACAACTCCTGGATCGCGATGCGACATGCATTACTTTTGGTGGTTCAGTTGAACATTTTCGCTTAGCGGAAATATATGTTGACACACCGTTTATAATTGGTGTTGTCACGGCCTGTGTGCTACCGAATCCGGTTGCCGACCTAATCATTGGCAATATTCCCCATTTAAAGGACGTCTCCGATAGCGAACTCGAGATTTGGGACGATGATAACGACATTGCGTGTGTCACGACAAGACAACAATCGCGTCGCCAGAGTGACGACACATTACGATCGCCTGTCGTCGACTTGGATGTGATCACCGAGGTTTTTCATTACGAACAGCGCACAGATCCATCACTAAAGCCCCTCTTTGCTAAGATTCATCCGGACAGCCCGGATACAACCAGGTTCTGCCTGAAAGACGACCTCCTATATCGCGTTTTTCGGGGAAAGCGCGAAACTATTTTGCAATTGGTCATACCAAGATCATTTCGCCGAGACATCACCCGCCTCGCTCACGACACGCCATTGTCGGGCCACCAGGGCAAAGCGAGAACAAAATCGAGAGTCCTGTCTCAGTTTTTTTGGCCCGGGGTTTACGGTGACATAAATAGCTATGTGTCGCGTTGCGATACATGCCAGAAAAGAACCCCCAAAGGAAAAACTTCGCGGGCACCTATACAAGAGATGCCGCCGGTTTCCACTCCATTTCAGCGAGTTGCCGTCGACATCGTCGGGCCATTACCGAAGTCGGATAGAGGCCATCGGTTTATTCTATCAGTAATTGATTATGCCACCCGTTGGCCTGAGGCAATCCCGTTAAAAGAAATATCGGCCGATCACGTCGCCGAGGCATTGGTTACCATATTCCCACGCGTCGGATTCCCGTCCGAATTATTATCCGATAGAGGTCCGCAATTCACCTCCGACCTTTTCAGGAAAGTGCTGGAACTCACGGGCATTAGGCAGAAACTTACGTCACCATACCATCCACAGTCCAATGGCTGTTGCGAGCGCTGGAATGCCACCATGAAAGCTATGCTGGCACGCGTTTCAGCCGATAGACCTGGTGACTGGGACCGTCGACTTCCGGCCATCTTGTTCGCATATAGGGAACTCCCAAATGCGACAACGGGTTTTTCCCCGTTTGAACTTTTATACGGTCGTAAACCACGTGGCCCGATGGCCATTTTACGCGATTTATACGCCGGTTCTGATACCGACGTTCCTGATACGCGATCCGCGTATCAGTACATCGTCGATCTCCGACATAGAATAGTTAATGCATGCGACCTGGCTCGACAATTTGCATGCGTACGGACCAGGTCATTTATAGGATATCGCGATCGGGGTAGTCGGTTAAGAACCCTGTCAGTCGGAGATCGGGCATTGGTGCTGTTACCAGAAACGAACAACAAGCTACTCCTCACTTGGAAAGGCCCCTTTCTAGTTAAGAAGCGACTCTCGAGAGTTAATTATCTCATTACCATCCGTGGTAACGATAAGGTTTACCACATAAACATGTTGAAAAAGTATTTTACCGATGATCAAGGTCATCACGATCATTCTTGCCATGTTGTGGCCCAAGCAAACGCAGCGATGGTCACTATCGATGACAACGACCGGGAGCCATTACCTATGACTAGATCGCTCCTGTCCTTGCAAGCCACAGAGGACGCGACTTCCGTTAATATCAATCCACAGCTGGATCAAAGTAAGACACAGGACATAATGGATCTTGTTCAGGATTTTGCGCCACTATTCACTGATTTGCCGGGTAAAACATCCTTAGTTCAACACGTCATCCGGTTGCACTCGGACGTACCCGTGTTTGTTAAACCCTACCCGCGCCCGCTGCACGCGCACGACACCATACAGTCCGAGGTGGAAAAGATGCTCAGCTTAGGAGTCATTGAGCGTTCGACGAGCCCTTACTGCTCGCCGATTGTACTAGTAAAGAAAACAGACGGTTCCGTTAGGTTTTGTATCGATTACAGGAAGCTTAACGCTCTAACCATTTACGATGCTGAACCTATCCCGAATCAGGAAGAGCTATTTGCGCGATTGGCTGAGTCGTCCGTATTTTCGAAAATAGATTTGGCTAAAGGCTACTGGCAAATCCCAATGGAAGAGGCCAGTAAACAGTACACAGCGTTTCAGACCCCTATGGGTCTCATGCAATGGAGGTTCATGCCATTCGGTCTCGTGACAGCACCAGCGACATTTGCGAGGATGATGAACATCCTATTGCAGCAGACACCATACGTCCTAAGCTACTTTGACGACATTTGCGCTTTCCATACGGAATGGAAAGGCCACTTAGAGGCACTTCGTCAAGTGCTTAGTAAACTTCGAGATGCCGGGCTTACAGCTAACATACACGATCAAAAAAGTCGCCAAAATTTTGAATCAAATTTTTGATGGGAAATTTTGATTCAAAATTTTGATGTACAATTTCACACACACGTATCCACGTTTTTTTGATTAAAATTCAGTTTTGTCAAAATCTTCGACATGGACGTATCAGTGGCCATAGCACTTGTAATTGCCTTGGACTCGGACGAAAGACCTCGTAAACGGCGGAAATGGTCCAAGAACTGGTTATTACAGCGCGGAACCTACGGACATGCTAATCTTCTAAAAGAATTACGTATTAGCGAACCTGAGGACTTCCGTAACTTCCTACGAATGGATGCGCAATCGTTTGATGAGTTACTCGGCCTTGTTGAGCCATTGATAAGGAAAAAAGACACAGTAATGCGTTCATCCATTTCACCAAGTGAACGCTTGTCCATCACACTGAGGTACCTGGCGTCTGGAAATTCCTTTGAAGACTTGAAATTCCTGACAGCAACATCGCCACAAGCGATAGGAAAGTTGGTCATCGAAACATGCGAGGCCATTATCGTTTGTCTGAAGCGTCAGGGGGTTATAAAGGTGAGGTGAATTTACATTGTACGATATTGTTGTTAATGTGTTGGTCTTTGTCTTTTAAGAACTGTGAAAACGCTATAACAGAAAAGGAAGCTTCATGGCGCAAGTTTAAAAATAAGACTCTTTAACTGGCCTCAGGAATCAAGAGGGTGGGCACACCTGTACCTTTTATAAATCAATGCCTTTTTTAAAACGGAAATACAATGACAAATTCAACATGATGTAACTGTTTTTGAAATTTGAAAGTTTATTATTAAACCAAAGTATTGAACATCAAAATGAAGTGACATTGGTATGATATGACAAATGAAAGAAAAAGGGAATCTAAGCAAAAAAGCAAAAGCAGAATGCACACCATAAGAAATATCGATTTTCACAATCTTCTTAAACTTTAGGGTTGAAATTGCTGAAAAACTGAGCGAGACTGCTTTGGTTTTCAATGCATTCATTTGGCTCTTGCGAAAAGTGTCCGCCTTGGTCATTCTTCAAGAAGGAGGCAGATTCCGTCTGAGAATAATATGGGTTCCTGCATCGACTGCTGTGCGGTGTGGGAGTGTCACAATTAATTTGGACTGAATGTTTGTGCAGCGTTCCGCATCGGCCTTCAAATAAGATTTCATTACGGCTTTCTTCGCCCACAGCTGTTGCCTGGGATCCATACTTTTCAATTCATGTGCCCATGTCTTGGCTTGGCTCAGGTACGGGTCGTCCGGCTCAGTTAAGCGTGCTTTGGCCAACGACAGGAGCTCCGCTTTCTCGGCTTCCGGGGCTGATTTTCGTTTTCTGATAGTAGTTGTCACGAACACAATGTCTTCTAAATGCCGTGCTAGGTCACGACGTTCAGTGAGTAAATTTTCACGACTTGTTAATTCTAACCAGCGTAATTTGTCCTTGAGCTGTTCTCGTGAACAGTTTGTTTGAAACACTTTTGTTTTAGAGATGGAGAGAAGGAGGGGCGAGACAGAATAAATGTATAGCTAGGAATGACAGAGCAGTTCTCGACCCCGTGATTTTGATTAACATAGATAAGAGGCGAGTAAAGGTAGTTTATTTAGACGCTTAGTTGGCGTTCGGAAATTCGTGCATAAGGGTAGAAAGCACGGGGTTTGAAGATTTTAGTAGTTAATGTTTCGCATTTTAAACTTTGTCTACACCGTAAATTTGACCTTGATTTTGGCGCAAGGCCATGACAAGCATAAATTAATATTGCAGGCTGAGCTGAAGCGACTGCACCAATCAAATGTATGAATCTGGACGGAAGGTCGAGACATAGCTTTAGTATTTAAACCCGTGCAGAGCTTAGATAGATGCCACATGTAGACAATCCATTTACGAGGTGGACGGCGATAGTCCTCAGCCAGATGAGAGACATAAGAGACGCAGTTGAGCAGTCCATATTGTGAGGAGCGCCATGATTTAAAGCTCCAGAGCCTAAGCTACTTGGTTTGATATGAACCCACAGCGTTTACATCCAGCGCTCTCACTCCCAGTGAGGGCCTAATGGTGAGAGTTCATACTAATTTGTAATGATGAAAGTGAACCGTTCTACTTACTTTTGAAGACAGTTTCAGAGCTACCGCCAGACAACGCATGGTTGTACAAGCATTCTCCATGGCGTGTCTAGAGGAAATGTCCATATCATAACATGTCTCATTGAATTAATAGAATTTAAACTGTTATATCCGTCGCCACGTGCGCGGATTCTATTTGGCATATAACTCATATGACCTGCAAGTAGTTAGAGTGAATAAGTTAGTCTTTATAGAAAGCTGTAGTTTCATTAGTTAGATTCAGTTGCCTTTGAATTGATATTTATATTTATAATTATATTTGTTACATTAATTCCTGTAATTAAACTGCCCTACAGTTCTGCTAAAAATCAAAGAAATTGATTTATTTAGTTTTTAGAGTGCAAGTATTTTTTTTGTGTGTTCGTCGATTGTGGGAGCGGACCTCGAAAGAGTGTCATCGAATTCTCCCCATCTAACCCACATCGCGACAGTAGTAGTAGGCACAGACTGATTGGAGGATGACGGCGTTGTCGGTCTGGGCAGTGGGCGTGTTATCGCTGTAGATGTAGATGGTTCCTCGCTGTCTTCTGCTTCTCCATCTTTAGTACTTTCTTGTGGGCAATCTTCATCCTGGAATAGAATCACACACGAATTTGATTAGACTTTGTTTGGTATCGATATTTCAACAATCGTAAGTTTTTGAATTATTTTTTTTTTGCTCAGATCTATATGCCAGGCTTCATAAGGACATTTGTTTTATTGATTTACTCGTGTTTTAAAGGCTAAAATGTTCCCTTTTACTTTATGTTTACTCAATGTAACCCAAAGTAACCACTGTTAGTAGCTTTTAGTAATGTAAACTCCAGATAAATTTAACTAAAACAAGCTGTCTTAATAAGTAGGATCAATACTTCAATCCTCAACAGCACTCTCCTAATCACTACACTAAATACATATGCCAATCAAATTAAAACAAAAAATGAGTTCAAAGAGGGGGGGGGGGGAGTTTTTGAATTTTTAATAGCAAGATTTAATTCATTTTTCAGATTCCAACAACACCAGAAGAATGGAGACTGACGAGAGAAGCCTTCAAGTCGGCCTGGAATTTTCCGCACTGCATAGGTGCTATAGATGGAAAGCACATTGCTATCAAAAAACCTGTCGGATCCGGTTCATTTTACTTCAATTACAAGAAATTCTTCAGCATCGTACTCATGGCAGTTGTCAATGCCAATTATGAATTCATTATGGCCGATGCAGGCGTAAATGGGCGCGTTTCCGATGGAGGGGTGATAGCAGTCACTGAATTCGGCCGACGCCTTGAAGAAGCCGCTTTGAACCTTCCGCAACCAGAGCCAATAGTTCAGAACGGAAGCAAAATGCCGTTTGTTTTCGTCGCAGATGATGCATTTGGAATGACAGAAAATCTTTTAAAGCCATACGGAGGGGACAAATTAGATCATGACCAACGCGTGTTCAACTATCGCTTGAGCAGAGCGAGGCGGGTGTCAGAAATGCTTTTGGGATACTTTCCGCCAGGTTTGGGATATTTCGAAGCCCCATACAACTTGCCCCTGAAAAAGCTGCAACTATTACGCTAGCATGCTGTTATCTGCACAATTTCCTTCGCAAGAAATCAAAACACTACTTGAGAGCTGGAAGTGTGGACTGGGAAGATGCTAATCACGAGATCCACCCAGCGGACTGGCGAGAAGAGCAACATCTAATTGAAAGTTTGAGGACATGCAGAAGTAGAAACATTGGAGCGGTGGTACGCGGTGTACGAGATTCTTACCGCCAACACTTTGCACACAAGGACAAGTTCCATGGCAAGATGCCAGAATTGCGTAATGATTTCATACAAACAGACTTTATGTGCATCAAAATGAGACTGTGTGGCCTGTGTATGGTTAATGGATAAAATGAAGCTGAACGCGATTTGGTGCAGGGTTGACTTCACAATAGTCAACTGGAATAGAATGTCAAGATATCCTGGGCTTATGGATCAATTGCAGTTTTCATGGCTAGAAGAAATTGGGGGACAATAATAAATACAATTTACTTACATCAATTGTGTCTTGTTCAGTGTTGCTTACATCCGGCAGGGTACTTCTTGACCTGGCAGGGGTCTCTTGGTCTTTTAAGAACATCATCGCAGACATGAACCATGCACTTGACTCGTATAGTTCGTCACTGCCAGCTCCTGATCTTGAACTTTTCTCGATCTTTCGTAGCTCGTTTCTAAAGTTTGTTCGCATATTGTTAAGCTTTTTTTTCATTTCTTCCATTGATCCTTGTTTAAAAAATTCCTGATATTTCCTCAAAAGGGTGTTGTAGGATTCAGCTTTTTTAAACCGGTTGTGGTAGTCCTCCGACTTGATTTTCCACAGTGCCGGCAATGTCTGATACACCTCAAGCAGCTCTATTAAAAATTTCTTTTCATTCTCTTTCTTTGAAGACATTGTGATTTCTTATTTAATTTCTTGTCCTGTCGTCTTGGTTGTCAACTAGGAAAAAGAAATTTATTTGATCAAAATTTTGACACGAGCCCACAAACGAATCAAAAATTTGATAGCTCGTATCAAAAATTTGACAACTCATCAAAAAATATCAACTGGAGTTGATCCGTCAAAATTTTGATTCAATTTTTTTTTTGACATCAAAACACCCTACACACGATCAAATTTCTCATCAAAATTTTGATGTCAAAAATTTGAATCAAAATTTTGACGACTTTTTTGATCGTGTATGGGCCCCTTAAGCCTAGCAAAGTCTTCCTGGGTTATACGCAGATTAACTTTCTAGGACATACTATCGCCAAAGGCCTCCAAACACCGGACGACAACAAAATAAGTAAAATTTTAAAACTCCAGGCTCCTCATACTAAAAAAGCAGGTTCGTAGCCTGTTAGGTTTTTTAAGCTATTATCGCAAATTCGTTCCTAATTTTTCGGCCCTTACGGCCCCGTTATCCGATCTTACAAGAAAAGACCGACCCAATAAAATTATCTGGACTACGCAGTGCGCCACCGCGCTCGCGACAGTGCAGCAACTGTTCTCCAGTTCGCCGCTGCTTATCCTACCAAATATTAGGCACACCTTCACCGTCCGCACTGATGCGTCGGACCAGGGAATTGGAGCTGTTTTGCTTCAAGAGAGAGATGGCTTATTGCGCCCGTGTATGTACGCTAGCCGGAAATTACTTCCGAGAGAACAGAGATACGCTATCATAGAGCGGGAGTGCCTGGCGATTGTATACGACGTAGACGCGTTTTCCCGCTACCTACTTATGACGGAATTCGTCATCGAGACAGACCATAAACCGTTGTTATTTTAAAAATCGAACCGAGCCAAGAACGCTCGTTTGACCAGATGGAGTCTGGCCCTTCAGGAATATCGCTTCATTATAAAGGCCATTCCTGGTGGAGACAATGTCCATGCCGACCTATTATCACGGTTACCTTAATCTTGTTGTATTTTAGTCTGTCATATGTATTGGCGTTGGATGGGACTGACACCTCATTCAGAGACCGAGGGATGGTATCACATATTGTTCACCCATTGTGGACACTTTTCACCTACCCCTGTGCTTTCCTTTGTTCCAACAGCTATTTTACTGACGTCGACCCGTATTTTGGCCACACCAGACGTTGTTGCCCAGGGTCGAGGACGAGAAGTCATGGCAGACCAGGAGTCCAGATCCACTAATGCCATCGATGCTACTATAGTTATCTTTTCTTGAGTATTATTCATTGTATGTATGCATTCCTGATGACATTCGCACAGGATCAATGTTGTACTCTAAAATTTTCGAGTTATGATTGTTAATGTCTACGTATTTAGAGGTAAGATTTAATCCTCAGAGAGATATATACTTTTGGACGGAACCTTAAGATTTTCATGAAGTTTTGTCCATCAAGGATACCCGTCCTGTAGGTTTTTTTCAACTTTTGTAGTAGTCTTAGTTATTACCTAGTTAAGTTCACCTTTCGAGCAATTTCTCGACTCATGCCTTCCCCTTACGATAATCAGTTATATCGTTAAAATTGCAAATTTTAACTGGGGTGGGGGATGTGTCATGATTCGGATGTTGTTAAAACTCACGCAGAGAGTGAGTTGTTGTTGTTTTACCAGGGCCATGAGAAATTGGCTGGTGGCCTTGAACGGCCCTCGCGAATTATAGTTGGTGAGTAAATAAATGTAAAGTTAAACTGTTAGAGTCACGCTTGTCGGTTTTAATGTTCGTGATTAATAAGTAATGGAGTAGGGGTGAAACAAGGTGGGGATATTTGACATTGTTAAGTATGACTAGACAAGTTTTTGCACGTTAACTGGCTGGTAGAATAGTACAGACGTATTACTACAATTAAAATGGTGGGAGGTTTCGACCAATGAGATAGCTGAACTAATTGGGCCAGCGGACTAGCACTGCTGGGTAGCCAGATAGTATAAAACATCGTGTAACGTTCAGATTTATTGAATACAGACGAGCAGAAGCATCGTGTCGTGAAGTATCTCCGGTTGGCCAGTACCTGAACTGTGATTTGAAGACTAGAAGTCCTTGCTAACGGACTGACTGAGCTCTAGAAAGAAAGGTCTGAGTGGGCTGACCTTTGAAAGCCCACGCTGCGCTATTTTGATGTTCGCGCCTACCAGTAGGCGTGACCAATGGTAATATATCTTATTTGTTCAAGCATAATAGAAGATCAGAGATAGAGAGAGAGCCACAGCCTCATAGGAAGTCTAGGGAAACCCCAGCTGGCGCTCGACGACGAGTGGCCTGTGTTATAGAATTATTTCCATAGTATATATGGCCTTTAGCGTCTTTACAGACGGTCTTAGCAGCTAGAATATTCACTTTCACTTTGACTGACAGCTTCTCTCGTGGCTTATTCTACCAATGTTTGACCCGAGAGTGCGATGGCATTGATTGCAGGTCAGTCTTTTTGGTTCACTTTGGCGAGTGTTTTCATTCCGCCTCTGTCGTTTTGTCAGGTATGTTTCTTTTGCCTTGAAGTCTATTGCGAGCGTGCCACTGCGCAATTTTTGTCTCCATCTGCTTCGATCATTTGCAAGGTTCTCCCATTCATTGGGGTCGATGTTGAATGCTTTCATCGTGACCTTGCAAGTGTCTTTGAATCGCAGATGTGGCCTACCTCTGGGTCGGTTGCCAGTAGCAAGTTCCCCGTAGAGAATTTGTCTGGGGATGCGATCATTTTCCATACGGTGGAGATGTCCAAGCCACCGCAGTCTTTTTTTGCCTAGGAGAGCCTGAGTTGATGGAATGTTGGCTCGGCTCAGAACTTCGATATTTGAGATCCTGTCTTGCCACTTGATCTTGAGAATTTTGCGTAGGCAGCGCAGGTGGAAGGAGTTGAGGGATCTTTCATGTTTGGAGTAGGTGGTCCATGTCTCTGAGCCATACAGCAGGGTGCTTAGGACGCAAGTTTGGTACACGAGTACCTTTGTTTTGATGGTCAGCTTGCTATTGTTCCACACCCTTTTTGAGAGTTTGCCAAAAGCTGTGGCCGCCTTTCCTATTCTGGCATTTATTTCAGTTGTTATGTCTGTGCTACCACTGATGGTTGAGCCTAGGTAGCAGAATTTTCCCACTTGCTCCAGAGGAGAGCCATTCAGCATGATTGATTTGGGGTTTCTCAAGCCTTGTGTCAAAACTACAGTTTTTGAGACACTGATCTTTAGCATGAATTTGTCACAGGCTTTGGCAAGGCTATTGATGAGAGCCTGGAGCGTGGTTTCATCGTGGGCCACGATTGCAGCATCATCTGCGAAGAGGAGCTCTTGTAACATAAAATGCTCTGTACGAGATTTTGCTTTTAGTCTGGCAACATTAAAAATGGAGCCGTCCACTCTGGTGTTAATAAGTACTCCACCTGAACATTGACCAAAGGCATTCTTGAGTAGGGCTGCAAAATATATACCAAATAAGGTAGGAGCAAGAACACATCCCTGCTTCACACCGCTGTTTACAGCAAATGAATTGGATGTGCAGCCCTCAAAGTTGACACATGCCCTCATGTCAGTGTGGAAGGATGCAATAAGTTTTAGCAATGTTGGTGGACAGCCTATGGATTTAAGGACTGCATACAGGCCAGATCGGCTTACGGTTTCGAAAGCCTTTGTTAGGTCCACAAAGCATGTTATAAGCGGCCTGTTTTGTTCTTTACATTTTTCTTGGATTTGCCGAAGTGCAAATATCATGTCAATAGTTGATCGTTTGCTTCGAAGGCCACATTGTGTTTCTGGTAAGACTTTTTCCGCCAGTTGTTGAAGGCGGCAGAGGATGACGCGAGCAAAAGCCTTTCCAGTAATGCTGAGGAGGGATATGCCTCGATAGTTGTTGCAGTCGCCTTTGTCTCCTTTGTTCTTGTAAAGTGTGACAATTTTGGCGTCTCTCATATCATGTGGTATCACGCCTTCTTTCCAACACTGCAGTTACAGATTATACAGGTGTGGTAATAGTGGGCCTTTTAGGTCTTTTAATACCTCTGCAGGAATGTTGTCACTTCCTGTGGCTTTTCCAGCAGACAGACCCTCTACAGTATGATTGAAGTAATATGGCACATTGTTGATGAATTGAATAATGATTGTGCATATATATATAAGTAGTTTTTTTGCAACTGCATAATTACCTACACGCCGAAGTGTGCTTCTGTAGGCTTGGAACGTACTGGGCTCTCCTAACATTCAAGCCCATATGATTTAGGGAGAGTTTGCCTGGCGACTGGCCAGTGGCGACTCAACTGACACTTTAAATTGATATCTAGTTTCGTATAATATACCTATTTGCTATTGATTGCAGTACATCCAATAAGGAACCATAATTACATGAATATCATAGATTAAGTTAGTAATTAGAATTTATTGCTTTGAATATACCTCTATTGTCTTTTGTTTTGTTTATTAACATTTATGTAAAACATGGCCTGACCGGCCTGACATATATAGATACTCTAGTTGTTTGATACTTTTCTTGTGTGGCTGTGTCCGAGTGTGAGTTAGCTGCCTCTCGTGCAGTCGAATGCTCCCCAAGACCCTAACTCTGGTCCTGACAGTGTACATCTCTATGGGTGAAATTATTTTTTTTTACACTGGATTTGGGTTAGATAAAATATGGCCGAATATTAGACAGTGACTTTGTTTGGTACGCTCTTTTATCAGCGGTCAATCAGTTTTAATCTAGACACGTAATACATGAAATTCTTTTCAGCACTTCAATTTTTCCTGCTGCAGTTTTTATTGTCACCCTGAAATATCTGTGTAAGACGTTCAGAAAGGGAAAGATGAGACTGGGTTTTGCCCAGGAGAGAACGTGTCGAGGATGGAATCTTTAGGCCTATTCAGGATGGGGTGGATGAAAAGCTTCTCCTTCATTATCAACGACTACTTTGAAGTGAGAATTCATATGACAGATGTGAAATACATGTAGAGTTTAATATTTTTTTTACTCCAGGTATTTCCCATCGGACGGTCAGTAATCGCAGTCATCACAGTTTGAGTTCTGTAGGCTTTCTAAAAGACAGATCAGAGTGGAATACGCTGCGTAAAATAATCGCCCAAGAAAAATAACTCTGTAGTGGTGGGCCTCACTATTTTATTTTGTTTCTGAATTGCATAATATCATGTTACTGCAAAGTAGTGGTTCTCAACGGGGGCGATATTAACCCCCCCCCCCATCTGGTGCGATTTTTAGTCGGGGGGGGGGGGCAAAACGTGAGGGGGCGAATGAATATTTTCCTAACTAGGGATTACAGTTTTGCACAAAATCTTGACCACAATTTCTCTTCTTTTTAGTGTAGAACCATATTATTTATGTCCACTCTTCGGAAAAAATCCTGCCAAGTACAAGCTGTTCAATTTCCTTGACCATTCCGTAAATTGCTAGTAGGACAGTAGGTGAAGGATTACTTTAGCCATATGATGATCAATATAATTTCATCTGCAACAGATGGAGCATCCATCAGTGATGGGATGGTATCAGAGCTTCATAAAAATATTTGTAGCCTTCTCGCTGTCCATATTGAAAAAGCTGAAAGGTGTGAGTGACTTCTTCTCTAGGCCCGCTACTTGTCAATAAGTAACTGACTTCGACGCTTTCTGGAGCTGTTTGAATCAGCGCGGAAGTTGTTTTTTTTTTTTAAGCAGTAAGACTCGGCATGCCAGCCTGGAGAGAGAATACAGAAAGTGCCTGCATGTTATAATTTTTTTTGCCAAGTTTAATGAAGTGATCTTTAAACAAAACAATCTAGTTGGGGCAAAATGTATCCTGTCGTCTTTCTCCGTCGAGCTGGACTTGTGGAAAACAGGGGCGAATCGTTCACTTCCCTCAACTTGGCAAAGTCATGCACAGGTGATTTTAAGACCCCCGAGATCTGTGTGTCCCTGAGTGGATTATGAACCCCAATGGTGGCGATGCGCCTTGACGCCCAGGCGTTTGCTATTGCTAAATTTCCAGCACAGCATCGAGGGTCAAGTCATTTTCAAACGGCTACAAAGTTTTCTGGATAAAACCCCAGAACATCCATTCTACCCTTCGGAAGGACGTTCCTTCTCCCTCTAGATCTAGTGGCCTTTTCTCCCGTGTTTTGCTATTAAATTTGTAGAAAAAGGATCGAGTCCAGCGTCATATCGAAAAACAAAAACAGGCTTCAGATGTGTGGGAGGGCGACCTGCGTTTGCTTCTCACAAACACCGACACTACATAGCTGGCCACAGAACACCAACAGCGGGGAAAGTCACCGACATGCACATGAGTTTCATGAACTAGAACAGCCAATTGTTGTTGCATTATTTGGATGAAGGATATAAATATTTTCTATTTTTGTTTATATATCTCAATAATCAGTAAATCAAGAGCCGTTAAAAAAGCCTCGAAAACATTAACATAATTCTACTGGGGGGTAGGATCGAGTACCTAGTCTTCTCGGATAAGGACGAAAAAAATTCGGAGGGCCCGTGTGCACGTTGCGCACGTTAAATATACCTTGGCAGTTGGAAATCGTAAAGAGCAGGCCGAAAGGCCGCTGCCCGGGCAAAATTGAAAATTGAAATTAATAGATTAAAAGTTATCCATATCACCCCCCCCCCCCGCCAGAATTTATTATTCATTATTAAATATATATTGTTATTAAAAAATATTCAAATATTATTTGAGTTGTGTGTTGTGTGAACTGATGTGAGTTGTGAACTGCTGTGAGTTGTGAACTGTTGTGAGTTGTGAACTGCGCCTAACAGGCTGCGTTACAATTTGCTCTGAGATAGAGAGAGAGAGAGAGAGCGAGACAGGGAGAGAGAAAGAAGCATGCAGTGTGTTGAGCGCTTCGCCGGCAGCTCCATTCTGCTCTGTGGTTGACATGTTGTTTCTGTAAAGCGCATAGAGCATTTTAAATGGATATGCGCTATATAAATGCTATACATTATTATTATTATTATTATAATTTATGTCTAATCTGTGCACCTTTGGTTGCATGTTAGAGTGGGGGTAAGGTGAGAGGAGGGTCAGAAAATTTGGGGTCCAAGGGGGCGATTGCATGAAAAAGGTTTGAGAACCACCGCTGTAAAGCCAGGGTGCAGACTGGTACATTTCTTGATGAAACTACACATAATTGCATCGTTGCACTTGAAAATGATTTACTAACAGAAAATACAGTGGCATTGCATGACGTTACTTACTAGCTGAGTTGGCCGGGATAAACCTATTTAAAGGCATTAGTTTCAGTTGTGGGTAAATGTACACAGTAGGGTCAACTTGAATTTGCGCGTCTGCCTTGAAGTTTGTTTGTTTGTTTGTGTACTTTTTGTTTGTTTGCTGCTTTTGTTTGTAGTTGTATTTGTGATGAAGCCGTACTGCATCAACTCCCCTTGTGCATAAATGGGCTACGTATCCAGACAGCAGTGGAGGCGAGGATTGTCATGAAATGGCAATAATCTGTGTACTGGGCATTTTTTCCTGAGAGCAAACAACATTGAGCGTCATGAGGACGATTTACCATATCTATCTATCTATCTATCTATCTAGTTAGTTTGAAAACAGCCCCCTGAGCTGCTGACAGCCGAATGCTCCGCAGACCGGATTCTGGCGTGGAGATCATCAGGAGAGAATGCGGCACTTGGCGGGGATACTCGGCTGTCTGGATACGTAGCCCATTTATGCACAAGGGGAGTTGATGCAGTACGGCTTCATCACAAATACAACTACAAACAAAAGCAGCAAACAAACAAAAAGTACACAAACAAACAAACAAACTTCAAGGCAGACGCGCAAATTCAAGTTGACCCTACTGTGTACATTTACCCAGAACTGAAACTAATGCCTTTAAATAGGTCCAGCGTCATATCGAAAAACAAAAACAGGCTTCAGATGTGTGGGAGGGCGACCTGCGTTTGCTTCTCACAAACACCGACACTACATAGCTCGCCACAGAACACCAACAGCGGGGAAAGTCACCGACATGCACATGAGTTTCATGAACTAGAACAGCCAATTGTTGTTGCATTATTTGGATGAAGGATATAAATATTTTCTATTTTTGTTTATATATCTCAATAATCAGTAAATCAAGAGCCGTTAAAAAAGCCTCGAAACCTATCTATCTAACTATCTATCTATCTATCTATCTATCTATCTAATCTATCTATCTATCTATCTACCTACTTATCTATCTATCTATATCTATCTATCTATCTATCTATCTATCTATCTATCTATCTATCTATCTATCTATCTATCTATCTATCTATCTATCTATCTATCTATCTATCTATCTATCTATCTATCTATCAGGTCCTTCTGTCTGTTTGTCTGTCTATCTATCTATCTATCTATCAGGTCCTTCTGTCTGTTTGTCTGTCTGTCTGCCTGTCAGTCTGTCTGCCTGCTACTTATTTATCCACCACTTCATGCATTCATTCTTTTCTTTCTTTTCTGGCGAAAGGGGAGCGGAGAGGTGTGAAAACAAGCCGCCGAATCTTGTGACACTTTCACGTGAGGAATTGCACTGCTCTTGCCTGAAAACGAAATGCAATGAGCACAGAGCTTTGTCCTCATGCTTAGATGGCCCATTTTCATCCCAATCAGACTTGCGACATACCAGTAACCGAAATGTTAATCAGTTATCGTTATCAAAAGAGAACTGCTTCCTTCCCCTATTACGCATTGCACTGGCGGTGTGTAGCTGAGCATGTTTGAAACTGAATAAGACCAGACCAGCTGTGAATGAATCACAGTATGCTCGTACATTAAAGAGATTGTGGGCAGATGTATGTCAGTTCAGTGAGGATATCGCCCCACCCGTTGCAACATACACAATGTGCTACAATATGAGTAGTTTGCATTAACCCAACTGGACATTATTTCACTTGTATGCTGGTGTTAGTAATTTCATGCATTGCTCAATGGTATGTTTCAGAGTCTACATAAAGCCATTTTCAAGTGACGAAGTTTTCTGAAGTAGGTGGATTTGCTGTTTTCTTCGAAAGTATGCACTGAAACTGTGTAAACTACACTGCTTTATTCTGTGTTTGATACAGTTACCAGTATATTACAACAATGCTTTTTTCACATATCAGTCAGGCGAATGAAAACTAAGTAGTACTGCCAGACATGATTTCTTTACTCTTGTCTGTTTCGTGTGAAAGTGTGCATCGCATTTCCGCGCTCCGTCTTTATACTAAGCGTGTGGAAAATATTTCATTGTGCCGTTATTTCCATCAGGAATCTGGTAGTGAGAAGTATCAATAATTGATCCTTAAACAAGCCGACAGTGTAGCTAAGACGAAGTTCAGAACTGGATGTAGGCTTAAAGTGTTTTTATGTAGTTCTTTCGGAAAGGGCTGAAAGCTGGGGTTTGATTTGCCATTTGCCAATTGCTCAGGAGGAAAGCATTCCGTACGTCCCGACCATTTACTCTTACAATTCTGTACAACCTGTCTCAGTACTTACTTTTTGTTTTCTTGTGGAAAGGAAAAGGCCTAGGGAGAGGAAAAAGATTAGGTTTCGTGTTAGGAATAAGGGACAGGGTTAGGTATAGGTTTAGGGTGTGGGACTTAGTGATCAGAGCCTGAATAGAAAGTGTTCCTGTCTGAAAACATTTACTTTCTGATTAAGAGTTAGCACGTTTGTGATCATCCCAAAGGAAACTTAAAAAGCATGCATTCATGTTGGACTGGCATTGAACACTCCGACCACACAGCGGCCCGCCTTTGAGTTGATTCATTGGGCACGCAGCTCAGGTGAGTAGACAGATCAATAATTGGGTGCGTGAGCTAATTACCTGATCTGTGGGTTCTGTCACCTGCCCTGCTGTGTGTCACGAGCATTCTTTCGTTTGTCGGGCCCAATAATGAACGGTGTTGTGTGGAGATTTCCACAGATTGCGATACGATATGACGGTGTAGGCTACAGTAGATTAGGGAACATCATTGATCGTAACACGTTATTGTTATCTTTTTTTTTTTATTGCTATCTGAGGGCTCGAAAACAAAAGAAGAGAGAAAGAGAGAGAGGGAGCGAGAGAGGGAGAGAGGGAGAGAGAGAGAGTGAGAGAGAGAGAGAGAGAGAGAGAGAGAGAGAGAGAGAGAGAGAGAGGGAGGGAGGGAGAGAGAGAGAGAGAGAGAGAGGGGAGGAGAGGAGAGAGAGAAGGGGAAAATAAAGAAAAGGGAAGACGAAGTGATGCGATCTGATAAACAAGGCAAACATTGGTAGAGGCGATAAGGGGAAGGCTAAGTAAATAAATATGTGAGAAGCTAAGGGTGTAGAAGAACATTATAATTTGTCGGCACTGTCGAACTGAAGTAACGGCTCTCACTTCGTGCCTCCTACCAACAATGCTATTACATTTGATAAAAACGTTGTTTTTTCCGGATAGTACCACTGTGTCTACTTACGACACCGACAGCACTATCTATTACAATGGCTAACTCCATAATTGCTACTGTGATGAAGAACACTATGACAGCTACTGATATCAATGTTACGGTATTTAACTCTCACAAATACTGCCACCACGACCAAAGGTATTGCTACTGGGATTACAAGTAACAGTTAGGGGGAAGCCAGACTAAGGCTGGGGTAGGCCCCCAACTGGTGGCTCACCACCTAATTATTATGCATCAAACTAAAACACGACAACTCACAACCCACGCCGCGGCGGTGTGGGCAGTTAGTAATGTTATAGTGTGATGCATAATAATTAGGTAGCGAGCCACCAATCGGGGGTCTACGCCGGCCCTGGTCTGGCTTCCCCCTAACAATACCACTCTATTGAAAAGGTACGACTGCTACCACCAATAGCACTACTTGATCACCGATAGTAGTTCTTTACAACTGGTCTTTTTTTAGTTTCCATTGTATCGTTTGGGTATTATTTCTTACGCGAGGCTTTGCTACATACACCTTTTTCTTTTTGCCCAATTTTGACATTGCTTATAGCTTTGCTGTGACCCCACAGTTTTTCTGTGGTTTTATATTATTAAAATTTGAATACAGCGATTATCAAGGCGACTACCGCCACCAGAAACAATATCTCTATTGCTATTATCTACGCCGACAGCTATCCCTATTAATCCCATTATCTATACTAATAAAAGTGAAACCTTACGACAATTACAGCGCGCCTTTCGCTACTCCTCCGTTAATGCTGATTCGGTGGCCCTCAGATTTTATACAGCGCTTAGTATAGACTGTCGCCGTGTCCCCGGCACAGAAAATAAAAAAATAATTAATAACTCGCAGAACGTTTGTATTAGTTTCTAGGTTGCGTGTCGCAATGTGTCATTGGCGTTCGGTCTATTTTTTCGGCAAATTAATGTAACTAAGATTGGTTCCGGTATAGACTGTATCACACTCACAAAACAACTTCTGGTTAGGACTGGTTTGAATGATGAGATTGAGTTCTGAGACTATCAAGTATGAAACTCTGTGTGTTCTAAATGTGCCTAAACTAGGAAAAAGAAATGGTCTGGAATTGGGAGATTGACGCTGCAGGGCCAAAAGTACAGGTTTGTGTTTTCAATATCACTTCCTGCAATGTGTTCACTAAGAAACAAACTAACCCGTGCGCAAATCATAGCCATTTGACGGATACTGGCGGGACGCGCAGGACGTCAACGCGCAAAGGGAGAGCAGTAAAACGTATCTAAAAGCAAACAAACAAACAAAAATAAAATAAAGCTAAAGGAACAGGCAAAATGAAGCAGGTTCATAATAATCACCCAGAACTGAAACTAATAAATCGATTTATCCCGGGCAGGGCCGGGAATTCAGCTAGTGATTAATAAAAATGAAACCTTACGACAATTGCAGCGCGCCTTTCGCTACTCCTCTGTTAATGCTGATTCGGTGGCCCTCAGAGCAGTAAAACGTATCTAAAAACAAACAAACAAAAATAAAATAAAGCTAAAGGAACAGGCAAAATGAAGCAGATCCGTAACAATCACCCAGAATTGAAACTAATAAATCGATTTATCCCGGGCAGGGCCGGGAACTCAGCTAGTAAGATTATAATTTGGTAACTTCAAGGTTACATTCTGATATTTTAAATGAAGCGGCCTAAGGTGCGGACAAATGAATAGGATGTCTGTCTCTGTCGGGTCTGCATATAACTAGCTGACTTCCGTGGATGGCACTGATCATGAACGGCACCTGTTTTAACCCTAACTTTTTGTGTGGATTCATGTCGGTCTGAAGTAATCATTTTACCGTTGGCAGAACTTGACAGTCACCATTAACACAAACAAAAACCATTCTGTCCTGATCTTCAAACATATCGATCCATTTACTATAGATCTACTCCCCAGCCAGAGGGGTGAATGTCCGATGGTAGAGGTTTGAACAGTAGTCTTCTCTACGCACTACACAGTTTAGACAGTGACTAAAACTCTGTGTGTGTTTGTGTGTGTGTGTGTGCGTATACGTGTGTACGTGTGTGTGTGTGAGTGCACATAGTGGAGCTCAGGAGAGGCTGTCAATTGAAAATCGCCTGTGGATTTCCCAGTCGTGAAGGTTAGAGAACAGTTAAGTCTGGTACATTTAGTGGAGTGCGAACGAAGAATAGGTGATTGAGGGGAAAGGAAAAAAATGATAAGAAACAAAATATGCACAGAAACACGACCGAGCGAGAGAGAGAGAGAGAGAGAGAGAGAGAGAGAGAGAGAGAGAGAGAGAGAGAGAGAGAGAGAGAGAGAGAGAGAGAGAGAGAGAGAGAGAGACAGAGAGAGAGAGAGACAGAGAGAGACAGAGAGACAGAGAGACAGAGAGAGAGAGAGAGAGAGACAGAGAAAGACAGAGAGATAGAAGGGGGAAGAGAGAGAGATAGAGAGAGAGAGAGAGATAGACAGTTAGACTGACAGAGAGAGAGAGAGAAAGAGAGAGAGGAAAAAGAACGACAGAATGACAAAATCCAAGCTTGGCGGTGAAAGATGCCAGGATATAGTTTGCGTTAACAAGACCAGGAAAAGGATTGAATGGAGTCTAAATAAAAAAATAAAAAAAAGTTTATATCCTTCATGAAATGCACCAACAATTGACTATTCCTGTTCATAAAACCCATGCACTTGTATTGTTAACAGGTCAGTGACTTTTCCGTGGTTGATGGTCTGTGGTCAGCTGTGCATTGTCGGTGTTTATGAGAAGCAAATGCAGATCATCCCTCGCTCACATCTGAAGTCGCTCTCACCGTTTGTCGAGATGTCTTTAGACTGCATTCAATCCTTTTCCTACAAGTAAACATGGGGGAAAAGATAAGATAAGATAAGATAAGATAAGATAAATTTTATTCGTCCTTGTACAAGGAAATTTGTTTTGATCATTGAATACATAACAATACAGTTACAGAAGCAGAAAGTATGATACATAGCGCGCACACACACATATATACACACACACTGATAAATTAACTAAATTAACAAAATCAACAGTGCACACATATGCTTCCCTAACTAAAACACATTGACCTGACACGCAGGACATAATTCAACTGTGCACAGATTACGATCAAGATGACGACATTATTGTAACATCCTAGTTGATGATGGAATAAACGATTTAAAGTAGCGCTCAGTTTTAGTTTTCTTTGACAACAGCCTTAAACTTCTTACAGATCTTATATATTCCTTGTTCAGGGGATGTTGGGGGTCATTTATAATAATATTAGCTTTTTTAATACAAGCACCAGTGTACAGCTCATCAAAATATGGCAGATCACAGATACAAATTTTGGATGCTTTTTTAATTAAATTATTGATCTTATTTTTATCTTTTTGTAAGATGTTTCCTCCCCAACAGACAACTCCATACATCAAAACGCTCTGAATAGCCATGGTGTAAAATATTTTCAGAATGCTTTTGCTAACTTTTAAAAAGCGGAGCTTTCTGAGGAAATACATGCGCTGGTTGGCTTTCTTGTATACATATGTTACATGCGCATGCCAGTTAAGCAATGAATCAATAGTAATGCCAAGATATTTGGCCTTTGTGACAATTTCAACCTCTTCATTGTTGACAGTAAGAGGGCAAACAGGATCGTTGTAATTTTTCCTAAAGTCAAAAACAAGCCCTTTTGTTTTCTTAACATTCAGTAGAAGATAGTTGTTATTACACCAACAATGAAAGGATTGTACAATGTTAGAATATTCGTGGCCAGAGTTAGGTAAAAGGCCTAAAATAGCAGAGTCGTCGGCAAATTTAAGAAGGTAAACGTTGTTGTGTGTCACAGTGAAATCATTTGTATACAATGTATACAAGCCACTCGAGGCTGAAATAACCTCCTTCCAGAGGGAAGAATTGATGCTCTGGTGTTTTTTCCGGAAAACTTCCTTGCCCTCTTGTTGGAAAATGACTTGACCCTCGTTGCAGTGCTGGAAACCTAGCAATTCTTCTTGCAAAGGCTTGGGCATTAGAGATGCATGGAAACCATTAGGTTCGTAATCCACTCGGGGTCACATGGATCTCGCAGGTCTTGAAATCGCTTGTGCATAGATTTTGCCAAGTTGAGTGAGGTGAACGATTAACTCAACCCCATTTCCCACAACTCCAACTTGGCGGTGAAAGGCGCCAGGATGTAATTTGCGTTAACTAGATTGGTCGTGTTGCTGTTAAAGTTCACTTGAACATTAAACTTGGCGAACATTTTTAACATGGAGGCAGCGTCGGTATTCTCTTTCCAGGCTGGCATGCCGATTCCTCTGGCTAAAAAACAAAAAAGCACTGATTCAAACAGCTCCCAAAAAAAAAAACAACAACGTGGAAATCAGTTAGCGGCCCTCCATAAGAAGTCGTTCAAGTGTGTCGTCGTTCTCAATATCGGCGACGAAAAGGTCAGGTGCCTGTTTTTTCATGAAGTCTATGAAGCTTTGGCGCCATCCCGTCATTCATAGGTACTCCATCTTGTGCAACACTGAAATTATGTTAGACATCGGTTTGGCATTCTCTCTAAAGTAATCCTTCACCTGCTATCATTTAGATCTACGAGTAATTTACTGAATGGTCAAGGAAACTGAACAGCATATACTTGTTTACTTTTTTTTCCAACGATGGGCATAAATAATTTGGTTTTATATTTAAAAAGAACCGAAATCATGGTCAAGATATTGTGCAAAACTGTAATCCGTAGTTAGGAAAATATTAATTTCACCCCCCCCCCCGTCACCCTTTTCGTCGTGTTTACCCCATGTTGCTCCATTTGTTGTTTTCGCCCCCCCCCCCCCGCTCGACTCAAAATCGCCCCCGCTGAGAACCACTGTTTTAACCCTTCTTCCATCGACTCGTCTATTCGTGTGTCAGTTATGCGACTCAATCCATTTTTTAATCCACCAGTCTACGTATAGATCCATGCAAATGTCGTCCAAAGCATAACTCTCACCCGTGATTATTCATTGAGATAAACGAGAAGATTAAACTCATCGTGCACTGACAGTTTTATGTCAATATCAATACTTTTCCATAAAACAAGGCTGAACTATTTTAAATCGTAGAGGACTGTGTACATCCGCTTAGGAAACAGTGTAAACCTTTGCATTTTTCCACTTACGAGCCATAGTTGGTTGGTAAAAGTCAACGCAGCAAATAAATTGGCCTAGTAATAGAGAGCTGCAATACAATGTTTATCCACTGGAGAATAAACATATTCTTGTCAATATTCTGTGATATTGATACCTTGCCGAACATGGAGACCCAGGGTACGTGACCTAGATCTATTTGCTCTTGCTGATCTTTGGTCGTTTCTTTTTGGGATTAACCAGCAGCCACTATTGATCTAAGAGGTTGCCTTAACAAATCAAAAGACACCCAAAAGGATCGTTTCCCTTCCACTCTTTCTTCCCCCGTTCTGTCTAAAATTACAATTGGGGATGGAAAATGTCATTTTTCCTAAACTTGGTTGGTTTCAGTCTAGAGAAATCTCACCATCTGCACCCAATAATTTATTTCCAACGAAATGATTAGTTAGGTGGAGTAAGTACTTTTCTATCGACTGTTAGAAGTTCCTAGTCTATCAGTTATCAGCAAGTAAGGTCTTCGTGGATTTAGTAAATAAGTCAGTCCTCAGAGAACTTCACACATTGACTACCCATTTATCCACAAAATATTTTCCTGAATTACGGTGTCCCCGTGTTAAAGAACTCTTGAATATTTTCATTGCCAGTGGAGCGCCAGTGTAAAAAAACTGTAATCTAAACGATGTGTTGTCCGTCTCTGATAAACGATGTATTGTCATTTTTCATAAATTCCTTATGAAGTATTCTTACAAGCACAGATATGGCTTTCGTATATTGTATAAATGACGACAACTGTCAATTTGTAAAGCGAAAGATGCCTTTGATAATTATATTGTATGAGAACTGTCCATTTGTAAAGAGAAAGATGCCTTTGATATATTGTATAGATAATGACAACTGTCAATTTGTAAAGAGAAAGAAAATTAATAGCCATTCTTCACTGTCTGTTTAGAGCAGGCATGGATCACGCACGGCCCCTCGACCGGACCCCCCCCCCCCCCCAGCAATTCTGGCCGGCCTCTAAGTTTGACTGATGAATACACATCCGTTACCGAACTATAAAATTATAAATACATCATACACACTCACTCTACCACATACACATCCCAAATAATATTTTTCTTTAAAAAGTCAGCAATCAAATAAATACCGGTATATAATATGCTGTTTATAGAAGGGTTTTGACACAAGGTGAGGGTATCCGGCCCTCTGCATCCTCATATTTTTCAAGATATGAAAGGTTGCCCATGCCTGTTATAGACCAGTGATTTTGTCCTCTTGGCATTAAGGGTTGCACTCATTATAAGTTAATCATAATTACTGATTTCCTGATGTTTTTGCCATTTCGCTGAATTAAAACCTCAGGTAGGCTAGTACAAGAGAGATCAATGTTGTCTTCACTGTTTGAACGTTACCATCTGGAATCAGTTGCCTCTTCTTGTGTGTGTTTAATCTTGATTGCAATATTTAATCTTGTTAATTTGTTTCACTTAAATTTTCCAGGTCGATACCATGGTGTGAGGTGTTGATGCTGATCTGTGAATCCACACCAAGCTTTCGTAGCGGGGGACAGAGGGAGACCCCGTAACTCTGCCGAGTAGTGGACTGTATCGACTAGGACCTGTAGAACACAATCCAGCACTGAGACAAGTCCTCTTAGTCTGACACCCACTAAGTGTGCATCATCTCGAATGGTGAAAATCCCAAGAAAACGCCAGAAGATTTCAGTTTCCTGTCAAAGAACCCCCAGAACTGCTGGGAAAAAGAGTTCATGTTGTTCTTGTCCCCTTAAAGATTAATCCCACCAAAAAGCTGCTATTTTCTCTCTCAGAAGGTACCACTTTAAAGATACATTAAAACAAGAGAAAAAAACATTTTCCCTGAACAACATAAGGGTGTGTGTGTATGTAAAAACCTTCTTCAATTCTTGAGGAAGATTCGGCGAGAGAAACAGTGCCATATTCATAACCAAGACGTTTTCATGCATACTGTGTTCTTGTTCGTGAGATGCCTTCAGTATTTCATTGAACTTGAAACTCGAAACAGTAAGTAGAGAAACAGGGAGGCTATGGTGAAACGGTGTTTATCTGGAATTGTCCAGGCCGAGTAATACCTATTTTACCACTGGATTCTCTTTACCAGTACCCGGTACTACTTGTTACATACGGGGAAAGTGGCAACTACAAGAGGTAGTACTCATCTGTCATACTTCACGACGAACAATAAATGATTAAAAAGGTTTGGTTGATTACAACAAAAACCTTTCTTGAAGACGCCGAGGTTAGCTCGGCAAAGTTTTGCTTTTTCGAGAATCTAAATTCGTTGTCAAAAAAGGAGAATATCACATTATCTGCTTAGTTCCACACGAAGGAATAGTGAGTAATACAAGGGTACCTAGTGTGAGCATTATAAGGGAAGCTCAGTGTGGACACCACGGACATTCAGTATAGGCATTATCGGGGACATTTAGTGTGAGCATTTGTGTGTGTACACGAACAGCTCACGCCCACTATCACCATGTCGACCTCAGACACGGTGCCAATCGCTGGAGCAGGGGCGACAACCAGTTATCCGCTTCTCAGGAAAAGTAATTTTCGGTTATTCGCACTGACCATTTTCTACCTGTTGTTCCTGGTGATTGGAGCGGCGGTGTTTGCGGCTATTGAAGGACCCCAAGAGTCTAAGCTGGTGGACCACATCAGGACTGAGAGGGTAAATTTCTACAAAAAGTACAAGAATTGCATTTCAGGTCAGTACAACTCCAATCTCTGCTCTTTCTAACTCTGTCAGTCTGTGCAAGGCTTTTAAGAATTTCATATACTACTAAGCCATTTCAAAATCTTTGCACGAGAGCGTAATATCTGCCAGCCTTTCTGTCTGTCTGTCTGTCTGCCTGCCTGCCTGCCTGCCTGCCTGTCTGTCTGTCTGTCTGTCTGTCTGTCTGCCTGCCTGCCTGCCTGCCTGCCTGCCTGTCTGTCTGTCTGTCTGTCTGTCTGTCTGTCTGTCTGTCTGTCTGTCTGTCTGTCTGCCTGTTTCTCTATCTGCCTGTCTGTCTGTCTGTTTCCAATCCTACACGCTCAAGCTCAATTTTCTAGATAGTTATAATATGAGTCACGCTCCAGCCTCTACCCGTCGAAATGTTTTCTTTAACCAATACCTTTCAATATTCCCTCTGTCTTGAGGTCTTTTTAAAATCTTCTGAATGTGTATATTTCTCTCCATCTGTTATGTTTTGACTCATCAGCGACACCGGAAAGCCAAGATAAGCTGCAAAATGTCGATCGTATTTCAACTTTCACCCTATAGAAAAATATGATTGAACTCAAGAATTCGATCTCCACCTTAATCCGTCATTTCCACTGCCGGGGAAAGGGAGTGGGGGGACACGATTGTTGCCTGGGAAGCAGTGATTTTCAACTCGTTACCCAGACCTGAACCCCGCCAAGATATTTCTGTCTCAGCTCAAAGTCGAAGAGTTTAAAAAAACAAAATTGAAATAACAATAACAACAAATTACTTCGGTGTTTTGTAGACAGTCACTTGTCGGGCCCACCGCACGAAAGTTTTGTATCTGATACAGCATCAATATGCTGAAAAGCGACGTTGCTCCACCTAAAGAAACCAAACAACATACCAGGCCTTACAACTGTTCAATCCCTTTAAGGATATTTATTTTATGTCACTCCACAGCCCAGATAGAAAACCACTGCTGATCGACCCGTGAGATTTTAATTCAAGTAAAATTTATGCCCCCAGCGCCTTGCACCAGCTGATCGAAGGCAAGAGAAAACAGATGAAAGAAGCTATCGCGTTACACATTGATTGTTAAGAACAAATTGCATGACGAAAGTCTTGTTTATTGCTTACATTACAATATTGATTTCTTCACACTGAAGAAAGTAGGCCATTGACCGAAGGTTCACTTTTCACCCATCCCGCCCACAAGAATTTTATGAGTAGCAGTGTCCAGTTTATTATATTTTGACAAAATTTGTCTGTGAATATTAATATTTTGTGAATTCACTGGTCGCTCTCTTTAAAAAGGCCTTCCAGCAGACCTGAAATCATAAAGTTACTATAATTTTATGATAAATAGAAAAGGATTTTGGCTTGGGAATCCACGTACACAGTGTAATACTTGTTTAAAATAATATATGAATTAACTTCAGTCACCGTTTTCACCGGTCATCAGAAGCCTAAACGGCAGGGGTATCATACTAAACCCGAAGCTCGGAACGTCAAGCCAGATGCTACCCGCAAAATATGCACCCAAAAAATGGTGACGGAAGCTGACTGTGTCTGTCTGGGCTATGATAAGGTCTGCCCTGATTTACTAAGAAAATATAGGAAATTATGGTGTGCATCTCTTGTCTGCCAGTACCTGACTGTACGTTCCGGGCTTAGTGTGATGCCCCCCTTAGGCGGATTTGGGAACTTACCCTCTTCGCATGGCGTTAATCACTGATACAAGAAAACTGGCGTAACAAATAAACTGCTTTTTTCGAGAACCCCAAAATTTTACAGGACAACAGAGATAGTGCCGAGAAACAATTATTGGCAGCTAAAATATGTCGATGATGAGAGGGCGGAAGAGGAGGGTGATAATAAAAGTGATAATTATAAAATTGATTTGATGATAAATTGCGTGACACTCGTCTGGACTCGATTTGGCCAGTTCAGACTTTCGGGGAAATGTACAATCTGTTTCAAGCCCAAAAGTAAGCTGTGTTTTTATGTGTACGGAAACGGAAATCGCAACGGAAGAGTCTAAACGCCTGAAGCAGTGAAATAGAAGGAAGGTTTTCATCTCGGTACACGCGGAAACGCTTCTTTTTACCCCTTGATGGAATTTGCCGTTTCCATTTTCGTGCACATGAAAACACAGCCGTAGAGATTGTTAAACAAAGAAATGATGGAAAGGTGCAGACGGACATACATTTTTGGAAAAGTCGGAAGAACTCACATGCCATCGAGAATACATGTGAAACCCAAGTCCAGAGCCAAGTTGGTCTTTCAGCTGAGCACAACCAGCAGGAAGGGTTTCCAAATTCATTAAAAACTGACCGTCACAAAACATGTCCACAGTCTCTCATGAGTTTAGTGAAGTGTCAATTAAATCCTTGAATATTCGCTAATTTTATCAAATGCTATGCAGGGAGGTAAAGAAAGTAACTGTGGATATTACAATATTGCTAAACTCTCTTGACATCATCACCTTCACACCCCTCCCCCTCCCCTTCCCAAAACAACAACAACAACAAAACCAACAACAGAAAACTGTCATTAGAGAACACCCACAACATCCGTGTTGTTTGCAACCACAGCGACATTTCAGCGGGGTGACTGGCGCGTCGTGATAGCGGCCGAGACACCAGCAACGAGCTCTATAATTATTGCAGAAATACCTCAAAGTTCCAAAACCGACATTCGCTACATGGACCGTATAATTCTGTCACCTAACCATAATGGCTGTTTTAGCTCGTATAATAACCATCCGGTAACGCAGGTATTTCTCAACCTGCGTAATCCTTTTTTTTCACTTGAGATTACACCATCCAGCATTGTATATCAGGTAATTATCCAGGCTGTGGGGGAAAAACGGGATGGAGGTGGGAATGAAGATGATAGGTTGGCTAAAGCATGGTCCTCAGATGCCGTTGCCAAGCAACCGCATAATATATTGTAAATGTGATATTGTGGAACAGACGCATGGCCACATCGGTGGTTGGAGTCTTGTGGAGATAATGATGGACCCTCTTGCACAGAAGGATAGAAAGATATGGTAAATACAGGAATATTGAAGAAGCAGTAAAGGAAGACAGAGGAGGTAGAAAGTAAAAGTGAAGGAGGACACGAAAAAAACACACACAAAGAGAGATCGCAAAGATTCAAAAAAAGATTGACTTGGCAATTGTTCAGATGGAAGGGTTCCATGCAGACAACTGGGTGGATGCGTGGATGTGTGGATGAATGGATTGATTGACAGATGGATGGATGGATGGACGGATGGATCTGTGAATAGATGGATGGGTGGATGGAGGGATGGATGGAGGGATTTGTTTGCCATTTTCTTTATTTTTTTACCTTCTGAAGTCTGAGAACTCATTTGGCACCAAAATTTTGCAGAATGTAAACTGGGAAGTCGGTGATATATATATGAAATGAAACTGGGAATTCACTAATACTGAAAAGTAATTTAATCTAAAAGACAATTATATAATTGAAAGTAAGAAAAATATTAAGATTTTAAATGAAATTAAAATCCAAACAAACTAGAGTCAAGTCATTTCACTGCAAACATTTTTGGCAAAACTTGAGGATTTCATTCACAAGGATATACTTCCTGGATGACAGGAGCGCATGAAACTCAGGCGTTGATGTGACAGAGAACTTTGTAAAAAAAGAATAAAATATAAACAAATTGTTTATGCGAGCATTGATGATTCACACCGGCATTAAAGTATATCAATAAAAAAAAGTCTTCAATGGGTTTGAAGCGGTAGAAAATCCAACAATCGTTCATCAGCTGGCGCATGAATACAACTTTTCCTAGAGGAATGGGCAGTTTTACACTGCAAACTTCCTGTTTAGGCCTATTTGGCATGCAGGGCTGTGACGTTGTTAGACCCCCCCCCCCCAAAAAAAAACACACCAAAAAACAAACAAACAAACAAAACAAAACAAACAACACTCATTCATTAAAAAAAAAAAACAACACCTAAGTTTTTGTAGTAAATCTTTCTGGGTCTAGTTTAAAAAAGTAATGTCTTACAATAATGACTCTCTATCGACTATTCGCGACGTTGTTTGTTCCAGCTCTACTTTTGGCACAATGAGAAATTCGACGTTAAATGTTTGCTGCTTTAGAATTATGGATAAGGAGATGTGAAACAGCTTGCTAAGTGCCACAACGCATTTTAAACAAGTGTCAAAGTGTGCATGGATTGTACCTCTTCTGCATACTAAAAGATCTCCAGTTTTTCCGAAAACAGAGATAGAACAAACAGGAACTAAAGGGTCTCGCATCGGCGAAATGAATGCCCGGCTCCTTGAGAAGCGATCTTGACACATCTATGGCTTATGTCAGTGCGAGGAAATCTGAGAAAACAGCAGGAAAGATCTACCTTCCCAGTAATAAAAAATCGATGGCTGATTAACAGTGATTATTCTTTTTCCAGAAGATCTGACGAATGGGGAGAGAGAAAAATAAGCGGAATTACTGCGAGACTAAGGAATTCGTAATAGTATAGGCCCATTGCGAATGACGTCACAGAGTATTTTTGTTTTGTACTTCCGACACCTAAAATGGCGGGTGGATCAGCTGACGAGTGTAAATTCGAGATATGTCTAAGCGGTTAAAATGCCTGCTGGTTGCATTGCAGTTGACTGTTATGTCAGGGGTGGAAAGGATGGATCCAAACTGGTCAGATTCCCTACCATCCGTGTAAACAAAGGAAAGGAAGTGAAAGAATTGACCGAACGTCTTCCATGTGCGTGAACGCACATGTCATTGTTTACTGTAGTGAACTTTTTTTTAGCTCGCCGCCGATTGGTTCGCGACGCCTGAAGTGCTCACAGCGCAAATTAGCTAACGAATCAAAATCAATAATACCATCGCCTTGGTTAAGCGTCGGTCCTTACAACTAAAATTGCCGATATCCGTAATGGGCTATAGCGAGAGAAAGAACGTTTATGTGCCCTTCCCAATTTCTCATTATTTTTCTAATGGCTGATTTTTTTAAATGTTAGCTTCTGAGTACAATGTAAATCCTAAACTCTGTAGAATGTGGCACTGTTTAATATTCACTGTCCGCAGATGTTAACTAAAATGTAAGGGCTGTCCACCAGAAATTGTTATGTCCAATCTTATTCACTGCTGTTAAATGCCTGTAGATATCTAAGACACAAGGTGTGTGTGGCTTTATTTCGTAAACCAGTGAAACTATTCATGTGACCATATTGAAGTTATTACAAAAATTAAATATTTCAAACTTGTTTTTCTCAATTTGACTATTTTGGACATAAAACATTCCGGTTGCCAAACCCTCGGGAGGGTCTAGTAAATTATATTCATTACATTTTCCGTTGCTTTCATTCGACAAGTTTTGAAACAAGAGCTTTTGCAAGACAATCATGTATACTCAAACCGCCGTCACTGAAATTTTATGCCTTTGTCACATGGAAAAAGCTTTGGCAATAGCCTAGCAGTTAGAGCGCATAACCCAGATGTGAGAGGTCTCGGGTTCGAATTCCGCTAGTTACGGCTCCAATCTAACTGATTTCTCGGTGTCTTTCTTAAGATAATCACTCGTTAGCGACTGGATAGGCGCGCAAACCTATCAAAGATAGAGTTTCAATGTTCCAAATTGAGACGTCCCACCTCCACACTATACAAAAACAAAAATAAAAAACAACCACAACAAACATGAAAACTTAGTTGTGCGTGAAATTACCTTGATTGGTGACACTCGCAGCTTGTGTTTTCTAGAGACAGTTACATTTAAGGCACTGTTTGGTTTGATGGATTTGGCTTGTGCAATTCCTAGCAGCATAAAAAAAAAGTCGTATCTATATATAATAACGTTTTATTAGCCGGGGATTCTAAAAGTAGACCAGATAAGCTAGAAGCAGACGGGGAATTCTTCTACGCCAATCGCCATTGTTATTTTTCTTCAGCGTTAGATCGTTGAAGGCTATATTGGGCATGTGTGCATTCGCAAGGCTGAAATATACAGTGGAAACTGTACACATCGGGGCATCTTTGATCATGAAAAAAGCACAGAAATTCTATTTACAGGACGTTGACGACACTACAAGTTAAAAAAATTCGTATGGTGGAGACCCTATTTTCTAGGTGTCAATAATGAATGTACCAGAATATCTTGAGAAAACACGGAAATAAACCATTAAAGAATCTTTCTGCGTTTTTCACAACTTGGCTACTGGAAGTTTTTGTTGGTGTAGTTTCGGTAAGCCAATTGTTGGTGCAGGAATTCAAATAGTTACCATGGCTACGATTGGTGGATATTTACTGCGGGATTTGTTCAGAATGGATCGTAATCTGTCGTACATATTTTGCCAGGGTAATCGGATTACGTTTTATGAATGTCTCCAAATAAGGCTTGCCTTGTCGTTGGCGCGTTATGCAAGATACCAAATCGTTGCGGTACTGACAGAGATTGAGAAGCACCAATAACACATGTACGTAATATTTATGGACATTGGGCGAGAAAAATCGATTTCATTCGTGTGCACGAGCGATTTGACTCGCCTGTCACAAGTTGGAATTGAGGTTAGAGTTAGAGCGAAACCGATATATCACGGGATTAAGGCCCAGGCACTAGACACTCCATGTGAATACGTGTTTATGTTCTAGGTATTGTTTTGAAGTCGAAGAAGCACAACAAATAGCCACATTATAATATACTGTGTACATAATTCTGTGCTGTAATTTGTCACGAGTGGAGTGAGCGATAGTTAATAATTACGGGGGGAAAGGAGGAGAGTAAAATTAACGCACGTAGACAAGTAAGTTAAAGCGTGCATGTTATGAGTGGTGGGGGGTCTGAATGAGGCGAAAGCGCTGTATTACTATCACTGCAAGTTACAAGGTCCTACTGAACGGACGCAAGAGAAAGCCCAGTGGGCGAACATAAGGGGAGCAGTCAGAAGACTAGTGAGAGAGTCTTTCCAGTGATGACTGGTAGGTAGAACGTTGATTGATAATTATGATTGATGTATTATATTATATTCGTCTATTACCATGATGTAAATAAGTATATGTGAGGAATGTGGAAGTCCTTGATATTGGATATAGCAATGTGCGCCATGAGCGATAGATGAAAGTTGAGTTCATGGATTTGTAGCGCGAGTGAGTAGTGTGTACTCCGATGGAGGTGTGTTACCGTAAGATGTTTGGTGAGTGAAATGTGAACTATTGTGTGTACGCTTCATGGGTTGTAAGGAGAGGTGGAGTGAATAGAAATGGTAGGGTATTATACCAATGTAATGTTATTCTTGTAGGTGTCGGGGACGGGCCAAAGAGCCGCCTCGGTGAGCACAGGGGATAGGCCAGCATAGGGCCGGAGGCCACACATAGGCCAAGAGTGAGGCTGTCGGTGCAGGACAGTAGAGGCACATAAAGTCGTGGCAGTCAGGCCACGGACAGGGACGTAGATATGAGCGTGAATGTGATAATGTACTATTGCCACGTTGATGGGCTATTGAAATGATAATGTACTATTGCCATGTTGATGGGCTATTGAAATGATAATGTGCTATTGCCCTGCTGAGGTGCTAGTGGAATGCTAAGGTGTATGACAATAGGAAGGTGATATTGAGAGACTGCGGTGCCAGTGAATTATTAAGGTGCTATTAAGACCCTGAGGGGAGAGGCTGAGGCCGAAGTGCCTTTAGGAAGTAACTACCGGGTTGTGGATCCGAGGAAGAGTGCATGTGAGAATAAGGCCGTTGTACGGCAGTTAATTTCAATAATATAATGTATGTAATTGCGCTATTATCTGTATAATTATGTTTAATAAATGTGTGAGTCTGATGGGTTGTTCTGTTAAGTGTTAAACTTGTTCGTTCGTGATTGTTGTCCTGTCATAACTTATTACATCTCCCAGTCTGGGATTTGTGACATAATTCTTCCATGTTTTCTCTCATCTTTAGTCACACTCACCAGTGGACAAATTGAGTAAAAATAGTATACAACTTTTTCTTTTCGCCCAGTTTTGACTTTGCTTATAGCCCTGCTGCGACCCCACAGGTTTTCTGTGGTTTTTATATTTCGTCAATATAGTTACTATAGTAGACATCGCCAAGATTTAACTTGTAATCTGCAGTCCAATAATTAATTGGTCAGCAGCTACTTGGTCAGCATGTCAGCCATATTCCATTCCTCATTCTAACTCACCCTTCTTATGTTAAAGAGGAAAATGGGAGGAAGTGGCACCTAGCCAAAGAGGATGAAAGTTTGCCCTATCGTGCGCACATGCCATTTTGTTTAGCGAACACACACATAAAGCGTTGGACATTTTAAATTATGTTATTCATGTTGCCCGTGTCAGTGGGAGATAATAACATTAAATGAAGCCTTCACGATTTCTAATGTTTGAGTGACTTTTATGTGACTTTGTGTTTAAGACCATCATCAGTAAGGAGTGTATAAAATTTGAAAATTTATATATAAATGTTTGTTACTGAGGAGTAGGGAGAAGCTTGTTAGAGTGTTATAACATTTTTCTGTAATAATTAATCTAGATGAACAGGTCACAGCTACTATTATCACCTTTAGCGCCATTATGACAGAAATCACCAGCTTCAATATGATCTGGTTTTACTCTCACATGGCCGTGGGGATTTGAAACGATCCTGCTAATTAGCACCGGCCCGGCTGTGCATTTGACAGGTCACCGTAACGTGGCCCTAGTGTGGACGGGTCATTCCCCATTCCCCACCACCCTTTCCTCCCCTTCCCTCTCCGGGGCGCAATTCATTTCTTCATCATATCATGGAATACCCCCCCCCCCCGCCATACTTCCTTCTGTATTTGCCATTTTACTTGTTGAATATGCGTATTCAGCGATGTTGCTGTTCCCAAACCTCGGCTTGAAATTACCATTTTGTTGTATTGGCACCAACAGGATTGACTATCATACTACAATGAAGCTAGAAGCGTTTATAAGCACCTGAAACTCTGTGACTACCGTACGTAACTTAAAATTATGAAACTTTGTGAACTGCCTCAATTTTTGACGAGAAGTTACGTGGACAATCCATGTTGGACAATATACAGTCTTTAGCATTATTTATTTACAATTTTTTTTTTTGAACGACAAAAGAGAGACCGACTAAATGTAAAATCCACAGAAAAACTCTGGGGTCACAGCAAGGCTATAGGCAAAGTCAAAATTTGGCAAAAAGAAAAAGTTGTATGTGGCAAAGCCTCGCGTAAGAAATTAAGAAATAATACCCAAACGAAATATCGGCCATTTTCTGTCTTCTCTTTTAGTTTGCGTTTCATTGTATCATTGGGGTATTCTGTCTTACGCGAGGCTTTGCTACATACAACTTTTTCTTTTTGCCAAATTTTGACTTTGCCGAAGAGATAGGCATTTTTCGCCAGGCACAATCAAAAAGTAAGACCGGAAATTTCGTTCTTCCCCTCTCTTAAGCTTAGAACAACGAATTTGCAATGTTTATCTTGCTCGGGTTAGCTTGTAATTATAATCTATGTGATCGAAGACACTAACTTAATATGCTTAGATCAGTGCGTCTTAACCCTCTGTTGCACCACCCAGATTCCTGCCGAAAACAAGTTTGAAACCTGCGAAACAGATGCAACATGGTCAATTGAAAGCAAAAATCTAGTATGCAAAAATCCTAGAAAACCACTTTGTTATGAATCAAACGAAAATTACTGAACGGATCTCTCTGAAATTTGACACGCGGAAGTGAAATGTAATTGTGGACCAAATAGGCTATCTGAAAGCAAACCGTTTTTCACGGGCGAGGAATGGTCCGGAAAATAAGCAATAATTGAACTCTCAGCTCGCGAGAGAGTTTAGACTCGATATATTGAGAACGGGGTGTGTTCAGTGAATTAACCATATTCCCTGCTTCTTTTAGCATTCTGCTCAGCTTTAACTTCATTTTTCACGTAACTAAACCCCTGTTCAAATGAATATGTTGCATACTAGTATATGTTTCTCCCGAAAAATGATTGATCAATAAATTAGAAAGTGCTCCAAATATAGAGCATTGGTCATTAGATGACGCATCGAACACTGGACGCTCACGGGTTAATTTTTAAAATCTGATTTCCCCTCAAGTCATGCCTCACAGCTTTATCTGTCGCACGACAGTTCAGGCTGGATTCCACAGACCTAGCAACACAGACAGAGTTAATAGATTTAAGCAACGGAGTAGTACTTACTAGGCACAGTCTGATGTAAGAGAAATGAAAGTGATTCTGTACTTTTACAACACACTTTGTGTACGTTATTTGTCCGCCTCCCCCCCCCCCCACGAAACCCTAACGTTTACCACTGTCATGGTTGTATACGTGTACCTTGGGTCCTATGAGAAAAATGGGGGAACTTAGACCAGAGAGGGAGAATGTCGATGAGAGAAATGGTTGTTTGTGATGAAACCGTTTAGGCCGGTGGCACACTGAATCAGGCTTGTTTTGTCCCGGTCTTAGTGTGAGATTTAGACTATGAAGTTACACGGGAGCTCGTGCACTGGTGATACTGAAATATGTCGTGTCTCACTAGTTTGGATACATCAGAACTATCTTGAGTCAGCTGGGAGAAAGAGAGACCTCGGGCAATTAGTCAAAAACCGACGCAAAACAGTTGCCAAACAGATCTGACTCAGTCGCCACAGGGTTAATTACAGTTACAGTCATATTAATGCGAGGGCTTAATAATCAGCTTTGATAGCAGTAAAGCCGATGTTATGCCGGCGTCTCTCCATTGTAGAACTGATCTGATTCAGCTCTACCTGACAATGGCGAACTATCTAATGATATTCACCCGTCAGTATTAAAAAGTTGTATATAGACACTCGTTGCGGTTGCGTTCGGTACAAATAATTTGGCCTTGTTGGATTCTTCTTGAGACTTGAGATTCAGCAGTGTGAGCAGAGCCGTCAGCAACCATCCAACCAACCAACTCATTCATTCACCAACACAGACAACCAGCCAACAAACCAGGCAACCAACCAGCCAGCCAACCAACGAACCAACCAGGCAATCACTAATCAACCGACCAACCAACCAACCAACCAACCAACCAACCAACCATCTACTGATAAAGACAATAACACAGGATGTATTAAAGGCTCAAGTAAATAATTCCGGATTACTCATGTGTTTATGATCATGCATAACATCCCAACTGTGGCGGCAGTCCATGGCTTGCCATTTATGGGACAGATCATATGAAATAATGATTAAGATAATTGGGAAATGGGGGAAAGGGGGGGGGGATAACAGATGGTGCAAGCTGTATCACTGTATCTGTGCTTACGTGCGTTGCAGAACAGAGGGTTACTCACTCACTCACTTAATCACTCACTCACTCACTCACTCACAAAAACAATTTGTGGAATGCAGCAGAGGGGAACTTTTCCAGCTTATTTAGGACATAATAATATCCTGGTTTTCATTATTTAAAGTAAATCAATACAATGCAAAAGGTTTATCAGAAAAACACACACCAAAAACAGAAGAACCTTCCCCGACACACACACACACACACACACACACGCACACGCACATGCACACGCACACGCACACGCACACGCACACGCACACACACACACACACACACACACACTCTCTCTCTCTCTCTCTCTCTCTCTCACACACACACACACACACACACACGCACAAACACACCAACAACAAGAATAGAAATTCAAATAACCTTATGTTTAATCCCCTTTCACTGCATTTCACTTTCCAAAAAGAGAATAATCTCCACTGTCTGCACTCATCAGCATTTTAAATTGCAGGGGTACTTCACGAGCACTGCGGGTTCGCCACGCGTATAGATATTAAGTATTCTGCAGACACAATAGCAAATGGACTCAAATATCTTCTCTTTAATGTGGATTTGTCACACTTTAGTTGTTTTGAGACAAGATATTGAATTCGAAGTTGTTTTTTTTTCTCTTTGAATAGTACACTTAAAAAAAAAAAAAGACACGAAATAGTTAATTAATCTTTTCCGGTTTTCGGTGGTGGGGGGGGGGGGGGGGGTTATTAGACATCCAATCCACCAAAAATACTCGATACAATAAGATGAGACATCCCTTTCTTTGCGTCTCTAAAAAAATCGTCCACACGGTTTGCGCGCTGATCGGTGGCGAAGCCTATGGTGCATTGCATGAAAGGAATGCTTGATCTAATGATAAATTAATGAATCGGATTTGTTACAGTGCTACTGCGACTACAAACAACAACAACAACAAAACCTCCAGATTTTTCCTTCAGCGGCTGAAGTTATAATTACAAAACCAGTGACTTCAAACAAGGTCCACTGCGATAGCTGAACAGTGAACAAAATTAAATATCTTCCCTATATTAACTTTGTAAAATATGACCTTCGTGCATTCGCCGCTAGGTGGCGGTGCGAAATCTGTGCACGCTGAAAGCGCCAGCTGTCTCACCTTACTGCACAATTATCTAGTATCTTCGATTCCACTGAATGATTGGAAAACCCCGTACATGCCCACAGGGCTATCTCAGTTTCCAATAAAAGCGGAGTTAGATCACTCTTACATTCATAGGTATTATGCATTGTATTTGCTTTACAGACTCAGTGACTCTCTGGGGGTTCATTGCTGGGTTATGATACGAATCATTATACTCAACCTATCATTTGTAATCAGAGCATCTCAATATACAACAAAATAATTGCACAGCGGGAGCCGGCTATCACAACACGCCTAGTCCTCTTGGACCATAATGGGGTGGTGATAATATAGTGTAATAAGTATTCAGTAATGAATTTTCTTGCAGGCCGAACTATTCCTAGTACACAGAACTACAGCCAGCTAGAGAAAAATGCTATTCTTTAGAAAAATGATTCTCAGAATCCCAGCCCACATCCTCCCCCCCCCCCCAACCCCACCACCGCCATTATTCCACGTTTGACCAGTTCCTCCCCCATTTTGAAAATTGGGCATATAATTTTTTTTTTTTCCGCGATTATACTTTTACAGTGGTAATTATTGAAATAATTAATGAAAATAAACTGCTTTATTAATTGCAGCGAATGAAAAAAAAAAGGCATTATTTCAATGGATAAAGAAAAAAAGCGCCATTTGTTATGTATATATAGAGTATATAGAGTATATAGAGTACATGCTTTCCCAGCTTGAAGGTCCTCCTCTGACTGAAATTTCCTGTCCAATTCCTCCCCTGGCTGAAATTCCTTCCTCCGGGAGCCAAGTCCTTCCCGTCTGAGAATCACTCATCTAGAGGTATAAAGAAAAAACAACATGATCAGAGTTGTAAATTAATGTGGTAAAGACGGTAACTGTGCTCAGTAGGGCGACCAATCTTGGCGAGTGACAGTTGGAATCTTACTCTGTATGAGGAGAGAATGGTGACAAGATTGTGTAGGGCACAAGGTATTTTTGACCAAATCACGGTAGATAATACCCATTGTGCCTGGCTTGACATTTCACCTTTCAGCAGTTTAATTTGAATCTTCTGTGGGAATTGTGTATTGTTATTACAGAGAGAATTTAATTCATTTGGCTCTCAAAACTTTGCCAGCCAGGACACACAGATGCACATCCGCAATTTTAGGACCGGGTACATGTCATGTCTCCCGGATGACACTGGATCTGTTGTTGGCACTACCACACGGGTTCAGCTAAAAGCGTTCAACTGCTCAACACCGAGGATTGTTTCCTGAATAGACTGGCTTCGCTGACACCCCAGTTTGAGAACCGTTTGATGGCTTTTGTAGCCCTCTCCACCCGCTATCATCGTGACGTCATCTCACGGGTCTCATGAAGTGGAGAAGAAACGGTCACCGACATTTTGAGGAAGGCAGTGTTGCAAGCACTCAAAGATAAGGAAACAGCGGAGTTTGCAGTCTTTAAAAGATGACCCGTTGTGTTCTTGCGGGCGATATCGAAGTAAACAGTAATCATAGCATCCAGTAACACGCAGAGATCCATATCCTGAAAGTCAGTATGTGACTGAAATCGAGATATCGAACTGGTAGTTCCATAATGTCAAACTCGATGCGTTACTTGTGCACAATGTCATGTTTTTGTTGTCTTTTTTTTTCCATGAGAAAGCCAGGACAAGGCTGTGTGATAATATAAATTATTATTTGTGCCACTCTTGATTTCTCAGGTCAAAACAATCATCAGTTTTATAACCGTCGTCTCCTGTGAAGTTTAAAAAGCCATTTAGAACAGTCAAATTCCAAATGAGCTATCCCGTTACCAATTTTCATTGCACCCCAAAGTTCGTGGCTCTGATGGAGGTGTCATTGCACATGCCCTTCATCATATTTTGACAACACATCAAATAAATACGTTTGGTCGGATATACATTACGTCTTTTTATAACCCGCGTTTATTTTATTGCCTTACGTAACCATCTCCCACTGTGGACAGCAAAACATCAGGTGCCGTTAGAAATTTAACAGTGAAAGCTAAGTCATATTTTTATAGTTACCTGTGGCCATCGCCTTGTTTCTTGTCATGGGCCTCGTTATTTCTTACGTACAGATGGACACACAGTTCAAGAAACGCCATTTCTGTCCAATATAAATTCAATCTGACTGCGCCTTGAATAATGTTTTACGACATCACAGAATGCTTTTTTTGTTTTTTTTTAAAAGCAGGTATCGTAACTCTATTGTAATTTGCATACACGGTTTGTGTCTATGACAGGAATAGAATAATAATACAGGTTTTCATTTTATCTTACAACGACAGCGATATGGGGTGATCCTAGTAATAAGCCAGCTCGAGGAAGAGAAGTCGCAAATAGATACCGTACCGTAGAAGATTTGTCGCAGAATCGACTACATGTGCTCTCGGACGTAGTCAAGCAAAATGAGTTAATTATGAAGTTCAAGTCAACGGAGACAAACATGCACGCACTAAGCCCGGGCCATGCCCCGCGCTCACTGAAAAGGGGGCGGGCGAGTTGCGTTAGCTCACAGTTACAGAAGAGGGTGACACTCTTGCTGTGATGCGGAGGTGGTGGTGTTGATGGTAGCAGCAGTGGCGACGTCATCAGTGGGAGGTGGACTTGTTGTAGTGGTAGATCTGTGCGTGAAGGTCCAAATGTGAAGTGGTGGCCTGTGAGGGGCAGCTTGTGGTGCGAGTTTCCTGTGTGCTCGTGGGGGGGGGGGGGGGGACGGAAACTTTCCATGAACGCGGGATTCATTTCTTCACTACCTTTAGTTATTTCTTCACTACCGGGCGCGCTGAGTTATTTCTTCACTACTGTTAGTTTGTGAATCAAGTGTTGTTGTTTTTTTTCTTATTGGTTTGCGAGTTATATTTTGATTAGTTAGTGGACGTAGGAACGAGAATCCAGACAGATAAATTAGTTGTGAGGTTGTTTTTTTTTTTTTTTTTCTGAATGTGTTGTGGGTACAACTTGGGAAAGAAATGTCATGAAGAAATAGCTGATAGAAAAAAAAATGATAAAAAAATAGTGAAATTTTGCAATGCTGTCTTTCATCCTTAAAGGGTTTGTTGTACAATCAAGTGTCAGCAAGGTTTTTTTTGTATTCTGCAGCATTAGTGCTCAAAATTACACACACACACACACAAAATATGTGTGTGTTATTTGCTGTATTTCCATTATTCTACGATCTTGTCACCTTCATTTGAAATTGACATTTATTATCTCAGTATGTGTAAAAGTGACATCGTTAACTCTATGAAATCTACTCTCACTCTATGAGAGAAATTATGAGAAGTCGATGTTTGCAATTCTCTTTTGTTTATGGTAAGTCATTTTCAGTTGTTGTTTTGTAATCAGCTCATCTGTTCTGCGGTGTAGAGAATCGATTCTGTGTGTGTCTCAGCGAGGTCAGGGCGGAGTTTCAGACTAAGATTAATGTTTTTGTTGTTGTTCCATCCAGCGATGTTGGCTTGCTTACGGAAAAAATCTGGCAGTTCGTGAATTTTGATAGCCCATGTCTCAGCTGTGAATCCCTTTCTATCTAGTAGCTTGCTGGATCGCGTAGAATAGATCTGTAACACCAGTCTCACTGTAAGTTAATCTATGATCTTGTGTACACGCATGTTGTGTTTTCTGTACGTGAAAACAACACTGGCCTATTAATTTTTATGTGCCGGATTTCTGAACAGCACCGTGTCAAGAAAGTGTAATGTCTAATTAGGTATAATGGAACTTTCTTAAGATGAGACTCGATGGAAAACATATTTTGTTTGTACATGCAACTGTGTGAATGCGTCGTTCTGTCTTTCTCTCTCTCTCTCCCCCCCCCCCCCAACTAGCATTTTGTCTGTCTAGATATCTATTTATCTGTCCGTCTGTCCGCCCGTCCGTCCATCCGTCCGTTCATTCATCCATCCATCCATATCCTACCCTGTTCTATCTTATTTTATCCTGTCATATGTTCTCCACCCCTATTTATTTATTTAACTATCTGTCTGTCTGTGCATGCATCTTTGTCTGTCTGTGGAGGGGTTTTCATGATCCACCGTGACCTTATTCGAAAGTCAACAAATTAATTTGTAGTTCATCTATCTTGATTTCCGGAGCTGGAACTTCAGGAAGTGGGCAATGTCTGTTAGTCCACGGAAATTATTCATACAAGACTGTAAATTAGTCTATCTATAATATCCACGAATGTTCTTCATAATACTGGTAAATTGTTAGCCCTCAGCTACACTGCATCCTCGTCGTCAGCATCGTGTGTTTCCCTTAAAGTCCATTTGTATCATACGAATCGTAATGACTGTGTTTTGGATTCCACGCAGGGTACTGTAGGCGACACGTAAAAGGTAAAATGTAGACGCCCTTGGCATTGTATTGAACATTATTCTGAGACGGGGAGCTCGTTGAGTTTGTGTACATAGAAAATCTGACATAACTATTTAGCCATTTTAAATCGGAGATTGTCAAGTCGACTGAAAATGTGAGTTAGGTAACACCATGACTTCATAATATCGGCAAGCTTTAATTACCGTTGTTCTCTGATCGCCGGCAGAGTAATGAGAATACTTGACCCAGATTGGGAAGGTAGGCCTAGTAGGTTCAAACCCCGCTTGGGGAAGGATCCAGAGCTAATTTTTCACTGTGATTTTTAAGGCACTCACTCATCGGGGTTTTGGTGGAGCCCGAAGCTTTGTCTCTGACAAATAACCCCATTGTAAAAACCCAAGAACAATTAGTTCTCTAATTTGTATCTTAATTATGGGTGAATACTGTCAACTTTAGCCCCGTGGTTGTTGGTTAGTATACGCTTTCCCGCCCCATTATAATTATCGGACCAACTTTGCAGAAATTCACCATAACGCCAGTCGTTCATCACCGTCAAGTTTTTGTAACTACAATAATGGTCGGTGTGATAACCAGACAGTCACTATATTATAAGAAAACTAGACCTAGTTAAGAACGGACCAGGTCGGAAACTGATAAGGACAATTAAAAGGAAGGACAGAGACATAAACAATCGTACCTTCTTATAATTCCCAGATTAGCAGATTATCTTGCCCTTGTTCAATTGCTGTGGGTTTTGAGTTTGTTGTGTCCACGAGTTCACGACTTAGTGCTACTGCTTGGAGAATTTCAAGTTGACGATTTGTTGCTGGAAAACTTCAGGTTCATTATTTGATATTAACTTTTAGAAAAGTTCAAGTTCACTATTTAGTGCTAAATGTTAGAAACTTTTCGATTTATTATGTAGTGCTAACCATTTGAAAACTTCAAAAAGACGCTATACTGCTAGTTGTAAGAAAACTTGATTCACCATTTACTGAGAGTTTCAAAGTATTTAGAATAGTTCAAATTCCATTGCAGAAAAGTGCCGCATGGTCGCCAGCGGCACAATTAGCGTGAGTTTAATTGACACCGACCTTGTCAGAACATCGACAATTAACTCATTCTGTTGCTGTTGTAACTGTGAAATGAACACTCCACTGAATTTGTTCGTCCTGTTGTTTTTGTGTCTAGTCTCCGTTGAACCAAAGTTCACAATACTCCGAATGTCGTAATTTTGTATCTGCCACAACGATAACCGTTTAGAGTTTAAGATCCATCGTGTGGGTCTATGTATAATACATCGAATTACCATAAATGTGAGAGTGTACAGCACACCCAATACACTCTGTCCACGGAGGAAAATCTACATGTGAAAATCTACAATTTGTCCTGCTGGACTTGAATAGGTTTCTTGCTTGTGAACTGTCGAAATACCGAGGGTTGTGCTAATTTATCACTGACTTTGCAATGGGACATTGGGTTCCTGTTTAGGAATTGTGGAAATACAGAACGTTGTGTTTGTGTGTCAGAATATGGGAAGATAATGTGTGCAGCACAGTTTCATATAACGAGAGAGCATACTTTGGCAAACGGTTTTTGGTCTCTCGATGGACTGATCTTCTTCTCAAATGATCATACTTTTGGGACAAACTCATAATCTCATAGATCTACAATCTGATTGCCCGGGCTCGGAAACTTCTGTAGTCTGAAGCTATTTAGGGTAGAGAACTTGTCAACTTTTTAAGAAATAAGACAGATAGTGTTTGCGAGATGTGCTTATTCGTTGTCTAGGGTATCTGGTTTGAACTTAGAACATTCTTCACAAAGCCTCAGAAAAGTTTAAAATGGACACCCCTTTCCCCCAAATTACCCGAGACAACATGGACCAGCGATAGAGTTACACCTTTTCTGCACCACTTCCTTCAGTCCAGCTGTTGCCTCCTGCTTTTCCTATTTGTTTTCCTGTATTATCAGCTCTGTCGTTCACATGCCTGTCTCCTGCACCTACATTTCCCCCGCGCCATATCACTCCACCAAACTGGTATCCCATACTCCAACTGCCCCGTCATTACTCACCCCTTCCCCTTCTCCCATCAAAGTCCAGGATCTGCCCGCGCTACAGTGAACCATGATTAGACCTACAACCTTGAACTAATGACTTCGCACTCCCAAGTTACACTCTGTGTAGTTTTGTTTATTATGTGTTTCACACCATACTTAATGGGCACTCGCAAACGCAGGGCAGCATTTGCTTCGTTGGAGATTGATATCTCCTGATGCTATGACACACTGGTCGTATAAACGCGCATGTTGAACTCAGTCACTGAACTCAACGGAGTTGTCTGTGCATACTTTGGGTTCAATGGTCGAGGTCAGCCGCGGGTCATCTACTCGCGAGTATAAACGACCAGTTTGCCAGAGGCCTAACACTTACGTCTCATTTCGACAGAGTGAGTCTATGCATACGTTCATTTGAGGCATCCGACAAGTGAATGCTATTAAAACACCGCGACAAAGTAGTTAGGTGGATCCGGTGTAACAGGCCAAAATATACCCGCCGCCCAGACTATACCCGGGGTTAAACTGGCCCAGCCCAGGGGTATATTCTGGGCTAAGCCAGTTTATACCCCGGGTATATTTTGGGCTAGGCCAGATTATACCCCCCCCCCTCAGTCCAGATTATACCCCCTACTTTTTTAAAAAGAAAGTCAAGACCACAGTTTACTTCAGCCTTACTTTAAATTGTTCTTTATCACTGTCATCAGATATCGCATTAATACATACATGAACACATTCTTGACACCCGTAAATCATAATACAATTTAGAGTAAATAAAAATAATAGTTTATTTCAGTCTTAGTTTAAATTGGTATGCATACATACATTCTTGACTCTTGTAAAATCATGAAACATTTTATGGGAAAAAAACATGCATTAAAATGCATTTATGTATAAAAGGGTTGAGTATCTATTCAAACTGATATGATTAGACTTCAATATAAATTTCACTCGTGCCTGTTGATATTATTATTTCTATTATTATTATTATTTGGTTATTGGTTGTCCATGAGTAAAACATGCATTGTATTTTTTGCTTCAATGGCGCAGAGAGGAAAGAAAAACGTAATAATAACCCAACCGACAAATGGTGCCATTCTATCATCCGCTATGTAATCCAGCAGAAATTAAATATTTCACTTAAAACTAAATACACACTAAATTGTTTTCACGCGATGAACTGCACCTGTCCACATCCACTTAAACCGTAACAGAATGCTAACCAGTAATATACAACAATAACAATAAGAACACCAACCATCTTATTTACACTTGAAAATAAAGAGAAATGTCAATATCAGAATCATCATCATCATCATCATCTTGGAATAATACAAAGATATAAGAGGGAGTGTAAAAACGACAGTTTAGGCCTACAAATTATTCTGGCATATATAAGCAGCAATGTGTGTCTATAAACTATGTGTAAAAAATGTGTTAAAGATTTTCAACTATTCAAGTTAGAACTGGACAGAAAGCTTTAGTGAAATAGCCTTCGTTGTGTAAACCGACAGAGTAAATCCTCTGAGACAACAGTAATGCGTCGTATAAACTAATTAGATCACATGTTCACCTTTAGTGAATAAGGGTATGTCATTTTGCGGGTGAACTAAAATTTTAAAAACTTAATGTTGTATCCTTGAATATTTTGCCTCAATGTGGGAGTGTAATCTGGACTGGTGGGATATAGTTGGGCCTAACCCAAAGTATACCCCAGGTTACAAACCGGCCTAGCCCAGAATATACCTGGGGTACAAAATAGATTAAGCCACTTTAACCCAGTGTAGCGGGCCATATTATATCCCCGCCAGACTACACCAGAGGTTAAAGGAGCCTAGCCTATTTCATGCTCTCAGGTATATTCTGGGCTAAGCCAGTTTATAATCCGGGGTATACTTTGAGCTAGGCCAAACTATATCCCTCTACCAGTCCAGATTATACTCTCACATTCAGAGTCGCAAAATATTAAAGGATACAACATTCCGTTTTTTAAAAATATTTTATTTCACTCGCGAGTGACACACCCTTATTCACTATAACACATAATTGCAATCTGTAAAATAAATGTCCTGCAAACTAATCCAATGCCTTAAACCATGAGCTACATGAAATGTATACCTTTCTACAAATAAGCTATCAAAGAATTTACTAACAAGAAATGTTGTTAAGGCAACATGATCCATCGAACTTTTGCTGTAACATACTATAAATTGTATGATTACTTTATACAATGCCCTGTTGTCTCAGTAGATTTAATCTGTCAGTTTACACAAGTATCATGGGTAGTTTACTAAAGCGTGTCCAGTTCTACTTGAATAGTTAAAAACATTAACATATTTTTTTTGCATATAATTGATACCCACACATTGTTACTTATAGATTCTAGAATGATATATAGGTCATTTTGTAGATCCCCTCTTATCTTTATGTTATTCCAAGATGATGATGATGATGACTCTGATATTGATATTTCTCTTTATTTCAAATGTAAATAAGATTTGGTGTTCTTATTGTTATTACTGTATATTGCTGGTTAGCATTCTGTAACATTTCAAGCGGATCTGGACAGGTGGAGTTCATCATGTGCAAAAATTGAGTGTGTATTTAGTTTTATTTGAAGTATTCAATTTTTGCTGAATGATGGAATGGCACCATCTGTCAGCTGGGTTATTAAAATGTTGTGGCTTTTTTCTATGAGTGATCTTTTCCGACCTTTTCTCTCTGCATCATTGTAACTTTGTAGGTAGATCCTATTGTTCTGACATATCAAACACATTTCTGATTTTCAAAAATTAAAACAAAATTCAGATGTCTTTACAGTTATGAGTCTTATAATTATTTCATACCTTGCCACTAAGTGCATGTCAGTGGTACCAAACAAAAAATTCAATGCATGTTTAATACATGGACAACTAATTATAAAAAACAACAAAAAAAAAACAACAACACAACAATAATAGTATACCACCGGACACAAGTAGAGTTATTATTAAAGTCTAGTCATAATATATCAATTTGAATGGATTTTCAATCCTTTTGTATATTAATGCTTTTTAATGCATGTTTATTTCCTCTTAAATGTATCTCAGTTTACAAGAGTCAAGAAAATATATGCTTCAATATGATACCTAATGACAGTGATAGTGAACAATTTAAACTAAGGCTGAAATAGACTGTTTTCTTGACGTTTAAAGAAAAGAATAAGGGGTATAATCTGGACTGGGGGGTATAGTCTGGCCTAGCCCAAGTATGCCCCGGAGTATATTCTGGGTTAGGCCAGTTTAACCCCGGGTATAGTCTGGCGGGGGTATAATCTGGCCTGCTACACCGGGCCAGGGAGGGAACCGAAGGCTGGGCCTCTCTTACCCAGGTAAAATGCTCTTTCCACCGGCCGAAGGGAGGGCATTGATATAGACTGGATTCTTCGGATAGCATTGAACTATAAAGTGATATCCACAAGATTGTCATTACAAGACTTGGCATCTTCACTAAATAGAATTCGACAGTAAACTTCTGCGTGATTGCCAGAGCTATAACAACTTGGTTCAGTCCGAATAAGAAATACAAGTTCACCTGCACTGCAGTACTCTCAGGGTGATTTCTACTGACGCCACGAAGGATTTTGTCCAGTCTTTCAAATTCATTTGAGAAAACACTATTGATTTGTTCTCATTGGTCAAGAAAAGGGAGCTAAAGACTCATAATATTACATTTAATGTAAATATGTACATAAAAAATTAATTCATGCATGGTGAAAAGACACTAAAGTAATTAATAGTGAAATATACAATTTGAACAGAAGCATCTGAATTTTAGAAGTATGATCTAAACTAGGGGAGGGGGGCGAGAGGGAGAGTGGAACAGAAAGGTGGTAGATTTAATTATTAATGCGACTGCGAGGGAGTACAGGCTTCAGAAATAAAACTTGAACGTATCCGAAGTGCCCCTCCTTGACGTTTTTGACTTGTTGATGAAAGTGGATAACTGGATATGCCTCAAATGTCACCCCCCACCCCCCCCCCCCGGCCCCTCAATTCTTTTGAAACTTCCTGAAATTGGAAGGACGTAAAAAGATGGGAGAAAATATTATAGACACAACATCTTGCTGTGAAAACCATTACACACCTTCCGTGGTTGATCGATTATAGAGGGCCATGTTTCGGGAAAAAACACAACAAAATTTGAAACCAAGACCCGCGCTGGCGAATCGAATGCTTGTCTGGTCAGACAGGTAATGTCGCAAGCACAGTGCACTTTAGTCCTCAATGCACCTTTTACTTGAAAGGGGAACTGTGCTAAATCCAACGTTTGTCAAGCACAATCTTGGTACAGACCCATGAAGTTTAGTGTACACTGCGTGTTCGTTTCTAATCGTTAATATTCACAGCTGTAAGCCAAATGGCTTGCGTGTGCATTAGTAGTACATAAAGGAACCAACAGTCACGTGTTGACATTAATTTGTCATTCCATTATGGTCGCGGGTGCCAAATTAGATAGTTATGAATCAAACGATTTGCTCTTTCAGCAAGGACATTATACGCTTAGTAGCATAGAGGTAGATGACCTAACTTCAAAACAGGGACTAGACACACCATAGGCAACCCTGTTCCCGATTTGCTCAGCTTGGGGGATGTTATAATCCAGTAATTGTGAGTGTATTGGGAGAGGAACCATGTTTGAGTAATACATATACCCGCAGTGAATAGTGAGCACAAAATGCATGGTTTGTAGCTCTAGTTAGAGCGACACCGAAGCCTCAGTCACACATGGAGGCGTGACGTACCCGTCGCTACTAAGTCGCGGAGACTGCTCACTATTTGCCAGTCCCTGCTACTGACCTGTTACACGCTGCTACTATATTTTGAAGTACTTCCTGCGAATAGGGCAGTCTTATTGCCTCTTGCATGGCGAGCAGAGTATGTTGGTTTGTGTGTTGTTGAAACGAGATCATTAAAAAATGGCGTGCAAACAAATCAGTGGCTGAAACGGCGCTATTGTGTTGTCACACGAGGCGACTACAACGCTACGAGTTGTGGAGACCGTGACTGGCTTGTGTGATCACGAAATGGCGCACTACTGGTACATGGTATCTTCAATTGAAAATGTTTAAATTATGTATACGTGCGAGTATTTTCAGCCACGAGCTGGACATGGGAATGGCGACGGACGTGTCACATTTATTTAATGACTTGTCCAAGGCTATTGTCGCCCCTTATCACTAAGGTTCTAAAGTGAGCCATACTAGATGAAAGGACCCCCATAACCTGCATATGTATTAAAGTGAACATTTGTGGACATTTCTTTTTTCTCTGCTGTTAGTAGCAACACCTTTCATCTTCGAATGAAATAGCCATTCTTTATTTAAATTTTCACGTACATTGAGAAAAGCATGATGTAATTGTAAGTAATGGAAGACTTTTATTGTTTAATAGACATTATAACAAAGTCTTTGATGTAGCCGGTGACAGCATTAAAAAACAACAGCTGAAAAGCTATAGGCTCATTGTAAGGCTCATGAGCAAAAGCCCACGCCATCTTTTAAAACTTACAATATTTCTTTTGGAATTTATCATATTCTTTCCATTCATTACTGAACTTTGTAAAATATAACTTTTTGTTTTGTTTTGTACCACATTAAAAGATATTCGTGGTAGATGCGAGTGCTGACAAAAAGTGTAAGGACATTTCTTGTTTCGTTTCTCTTTCACCAAACTCGTGATGTTTAACAATAGATCCAAGATCATGATTGTTCTGCATAGTTGGACAGCTTGTTTAGACTTGTGTGTGATTGGGTGTAGTCCAAATCAACACAAAGCAAACAAAAACAAAATAACGTCAGTAACATTGTCCATGCAGAACAGACAGGTCTAACCACCATGTGTATACATTCAGTGAGCAAGAAACCGAGGTGGGTATTTGTCTTTCCTCACCAACCAGCTGCATCATTCAATTTCTTTGAGCTACAATTCTCTTGGGTTCGCCAGATTACCCATTTAGTTTTATGCGTGACAGGTGAACGAATCTGATAAGAAAACAATGCATGAGCATCTTGTTGAAAAGAGGAAACTTTGAGTTTGAATTTTACCGTGCGTCGGCATGATAACGGCCACTTTGCTCCTTTCACGGTCTATTTGATAATCCATTCATGTTTGGTATGCAGAGCTTTTAGATTTCACAAGGAGAATTTAAAAGTTCCGTATTAATTTTATTATGGTGGTAAAATTCTCGAAAGTTGTTTTGTATATCTAGTTTTGTAAATGTGTATGAGTTTTAAAATTAATTTGTAGATCTCAGCCTATTTCACGATGGACAAGACGCGCTGTGAGTCCAGTGAACCGACAGAGATAAAACCTTTGATCTTCTCGTGTGGGAGGCATTGCGAAATTTGGATGGCCCAGTTTCTGGTTGAGCTAGCAACTTTGTAGGGTGTCGCCGGCGGTGCTGCTCGCGCCTAGCGTAAGCTTGAGACGGCCCGGGTAGTTGAGCAAACAAAGCAGGTCAGACTGAAGTAGCAACAGCGAACCTGGCGGGACTAAATGCCCGTTATCTGTGAGATTCATTTCACTCAAGCCCCTGATTAGCCTCAAGCCCCTTGACCGGAAATCTGATTATTTACTGGTTGTCATGGTAACATGGGGTTTATAGGATTGGCATAAAGTATAGGCCTGGTCTTCTGGTAATGTACTCACCTTTTTACATGGTTTGAGGGAGACTGTCTTTTTTTCTCACTAACTCGCTGGCTTGCCTACTCACTCACTCACTCACTCACTTACTGACTCACTCACTAACTGACTGACTGACTGTCTGACTAACTGACTGACTAACTGACTGACTAAGTGACTGACTGACTAACTGACTGACTGACTGACTGACTAACTGACTGACTGACAGACTGACTGACTGACTGACTGACTGAATGTCTGACTGAATGTCTGACTAACAGACTGACTGACTGACAGAGTGACTGACTGTCTGACAGACTGACTGACTGACTGACAGACTGACAGACTGACTGACTGACAGACTGACAGACTGACTGACTGACAGACTGACAGACTGACTGACTGACTGACTGACTGACTGACTGACTGACTGACTGACAGACAGACTGACTGACTGACTGACTGACTGACTAACACTCACTCGCTCATTCACTCACCGTCATCCCGCTGTTATACTGCTGCTATTCCCTTCCCCCGCCCTCTGCTGTTGTTTCCGTGGTAATTATATTTGAATTCCCCTGCGTACCACCTGTCTACTTTTTATTGTGCAAATGTTTCATTTTTGTAATTTTATTAATCGATGCAATCCGGTTTGCTTATTGGTTGTAGTTCTACTGATATTGGCAGGGTATGAAAGCTGACAGTGTGATCTGATTATGTACTGTGTATATGCCTGGTTATTTCAGTGTGATGGTTTTACGTCATTCATCGGTAAACTGCTGTATGTGGATCTTTGCACAAGGCATGTGTTATCAGATCTTAGATTTAAAAAAAAAAAAAAAAATTGCCCAGGAAAGATGGAAAGAGTCGGAGAGGGCGGGATATTAAATTTTTTTTAAGGAGATTTGAAATTGGAGGAACCTAAGATGCCTTCCACACAAACCTAACTTCACTGGAAAATAGACACTTAATCCATAATGTTATGTGAGTACCCCCTATAATTAGCCATGGTAGATAACTGAGGTCAAAAAAAAAATCCTGATGTTCGAATGAGGACTGTGGAGGAGAAGGGGGGGGGGGGGTTAGGGGCTGAAAGGTTAACGTAATACATGTTTTACAATTATGTAGTTCAGGGCAGGTATATGGGTACAGTAGTACTTTTGAACTGGTCACGTATCGATTTACAAGCATGAGAATATCGTATCAGCTAAGCCAGAGAGGGGACGGGTTTGGTGGTGGTGGTGTGGGGGGGGGGTGAGGTGATAGCGTGAAGCCTTAACACCGGGGGGGGGGGGGGGCGAAAAAAGCGAAAGAAAAAAGTGGAGTCCAATTATACTATAACAATAATTCCAGTCTACCTTTGGCCTTAAGCAACTTCTCTATCAATTTGGGCACAGGTTTTACTAATCAGTAGGAAATAACTCATTGTTGGCCGATAACGACTTGCTTATCAGACAGACCACAGGGTCATGAAGAACAGCTTTGTTACTGAGACCCATATTGTTTGATACTTGACCGACCCAAAGTACTTTGGATGTATATAAAATATAATAGGAGTGTGTCTGTATCTAAATATTGTTTAAAATGTTGAGTCATCCATGAATGTAAAGTGTGTGGAGGATAGGGTGGTGTCCTCTCTGTGGGAATTATTGGTTGTGTGACTGCCGTGTGCTGTGTGTGTATGTGTGTGTGCGAGAGAGAGACAGAGAGAGAGAGAGACAGAAAGAGACAGAGAGGGAGGGAAGGAAAGAGAGAGAGAGAAAGAAAGAAAGAAAGAGAGAGAGAGAGAGAGAGAGAGAGAGAGAGAGAGAGAGAGAAAGAAAGAGAGAGAGAGAGAGAGAGTTAAGGAGTAGCTGTCAGTTCAATAGCTACAACTTGGATTTGACTGTCCTATAGATAAAGGTCTCCGAATTCATTATAACTGGTTTATAAGTACCCATCCGGGTTAAAGGGTTATGTTAGTGTCTGTTTTTATTTTTTTATTTTTTAATTTTAGTAATTGATCTTTAACAGCCTTTTACTGGCTGGGTATAGCTAGCCTGTCTGCACGACCCGTACCTTATTATATTAGATCTAAGTCTTAAGTGCGAAGTCCCAATCGCCAGTTGCTCTAGTACTGGTATGAGACCAGCACAAGGGCCATTGGTGTGTCTTCCCTTTGTGTTCACCAAATGATTTGGGAGAATCAGTTCAGATCTCTGCATGCAAATTTACGCCACTCGATTTTTATTAATGAGGTTTACAAAAGAACACACCAAGTTCTAGTAAAATGAATTCAGAGCGGAAGCAGTGCATTGGCCACACATTTTTGTTAATGAGGTTTACAGGACAACACATCAAGTTCTACTAAACTGAATTCATAGCATAAGTAATGCATTGGCCACACATTTTTGTTAATGAGATTTACAGGGGAACACACCAAGCTCTAGTAAACTGAATTCACAGCGTAAGTAATTCATTCGCCACTCACTGTGATTCAATTTTCTATTTCTGTTGGAAAATAAAATAGAGCCCTAAACAGTAATGTTTTTACCTTACATTAAAGGTGTGACATAATAAATGTAAAATGGTCGTTTGATGCTAAGGGTAATCTAGGAATGTAGCATTTGGCCTGTATTTATTGTGTACCATTCCACATTAGCCCTGTAATTAAACCCTCACCTGGCCTGGGGCATCTGTCCAGGATTTTCCACGCTGTTAGTGAAATGTTGTTAAGGTAATTCGGCCGCAGTAAATCTTGAAAGCAATTTTACAGTGAAACGCAATATTGATCGCCCTATATCCTGAAATCAAACTTGCTCTTACCAAAGGGGCCATCCATAAAGTACGTACGCTTGATTTTGGCTATTTTTGACCTCCCCCTCCCCCCCTCTTTTATTGTACGCTTTTCATACATTAGGCTTCAACCGCCGCCCTCTCCCCTTTGTGCTAAGGTCTTGTTTTTTGAGTATATCATTCTGCTCTTGGCATTTGCACCTCTATTTTTGCTTGTTTCTTTTTTTTTCTTATTCTTGTTTTTTTTTGGGGGGGGGGGGGGGGTGGAATTAGGTTTTTTTCATTTTTTCCGGGCCTCCGGCCTTGGTAGGCCTGCTCTTCGCGACTTTCAGCTACCAAGGTATCTTTAACGTGCGCCACGGGCACATGGGCCCTCCGAGTTTTTCGCCCTTATCCGAGAAGATTAGGTGCTCGATCCCACCTACCATAGGACCAGGGATAGGAATTTCCCCCCAAATTCCAACATGCCTTCACCTACCGGGAATCAAACCCGGTACCTTCAGCTTGAGATGCGAGCACCTTGCGTCTAGACCGACGTGCCCCCCCCCCCCCTTTGTATGAGCGTGCTTTTATTAAACTGTGGAATGTCCATGGCAAAACCTTGGTATTTTGAATCTTCCAATGTCATTTGGCACGGACTGTTTGGCAGTTTCATTAGAAACACAGCCTGCATTTGACTGTATTTGATTTTTATACAATCCTGCGAACTATTTTCTTGGAAGAAAAAATATAACTTTTTTTGGTGTATGTGTGAAGAACAATAAATGTTATTGAGGAAACAAACAAACTTTACAACAAGTACTAAAAGATGCAATGTATATAAAGTGGCACAGTGAACAAACTAAACGAATATATAAATAAATTAAACCGAAATTTAAAAAAAAAACATGACCATAACTGAAAAGCTTCGCACCAAATATCTCCGGCTTTAGGTTTTTGTTTAAGGGGAATCGATGCCCCTTATATTTGCACCTCTCTTTTCTTGTTGTTGTTACGGTTTTTCTTCTAGTTTCTTCACACTCTCCACCTCCCCTCCCCATGTGCGTTTTTTTACATGCTGGGGGCAACCACCCCCCTCCTCTTCCGAGCATACGTACTTTAAGGATGCCCCCCCCCCCCCAAAGCCGTTGATCTGCCCTGAAAAGAGAAAAATAATGGATCGCTAAACAGCAGCTGTTTTGGTATGAAATGTGAATGTGCATGAGAAAACCCACAATATGTCGCAAACATGACATTTTGAGTTCTGTACACATAATAAAAGATAAGACATTTCTGATAAATTGAAGTCAGTGACCCCCCCCCCAAAAACAAGATTTTGAGAAAACGGCATTTAATCCTAAAAGTGGCAATAGCTAATTGGCCCATTAATATTGGAGTGATTACTGTCAGGAGACCGTAGTCTAATAACTAAGCCGTCATAGAGACCATACTGAGTAGTGTTCACTGCTCATCTACAGTTTACCCTGTAACATGCCACGGTCCCCTAAACAACAGCCAAGTTGGAAGTTTGTGTCGGACCCATATTTTCACTTCAAAGCCGTTTTTCTCAAAATCAGCTCTGTCGACATAGTGTGGGTTTTCTCATGCTCACTCACAAATGTCAATATTTTCTGTGGTAAAAGTCCTACATGGTTTAATGTGAATTTAAAAAAGAAAAGGTAGCCGTTTGACAGTTTGAAATGACCCACACTTTCCATTTTATGGGGGCCACAGTTACGTAACATAGTCTCTTTTATGGTTGATATTCTAATTGAGGCTATGTTTAGTCATACGTTAAAAACAAAAATAATGGGACTGGAACAAATTAAATAAATATACTTGAGTGTCCAGGCTAGAGAATAAGAATAAATTGTACGAGGAGGAAATGGTGTTTTTTCATGTTTAGAAGAGGGAAAGGGGATGAGGATGTCAGTGTGGTATGATGGTGGGGAAAGTGATTAGAAATTCTGATGTGGGATGATATTTTGTCTTTTAATCCATCCTCTGTCGTTCACACTGTCGTTTTCATGCTCTCATTTTCATTCGTTCTCTTTTCTGCTTGTTTATACTTCTCTTATTTTATTTTTCGAAACATTTTCTCGCACAGTTTCTCAATGTGTCACCCTTTAATACTATTTCTGTATCTCGAAAGTCAGTCTAACTATAGTATTTCTACATCTGATTCTTTTCTTAATATGTTTTTGTCTGTCTTGGCAAGACATACACATAAGCCAGACTTGCTGGCCATAAGATGTACCCACATACAGTAGACATACATGCAGTTACATATTAATTGTTTTATCAACAGCCCACATAGCATACCCATATATATATTTATACTAATAAACTACTGCACACGTTGTAAAGGAGATAGTAAACTGAAAACTTACTGCTAATTTCTGAAGGTACGCAGAGACGATAATCTCCTTCTTATTGTATGTAAAGAAAACTTAATTTCCCGTGATGGAGTTTATTATGTCTTGAAAACCGAATAAATACTGAGTAGGTGGTTCTGAAGAAAACACCTGTGGTACCTTTGCCGCAAGTCGGTCTGTGTATGTGCACAGCTGTGCGCATATTTTATGTTAGATGGTCGAGAGACCCGAAAGCCCCATGTGTGGAAAACTCAAATTCAGTTCCCAGTTGTACCTTGGGATTAAAAGTTTTGCGTCTTATAATATTGTATTTTCGACTTCCATTTTAAACGCAGACCTGGCAACTGTACCTCATTTTACAGGACTGTACTGTAAAAGTGTTGGGAAGGACTCGAAAAATACTGTTTTTAAGGAAAAGAAATTCCAGCCAGACTTGAGAGTAAAGGCCAGTCCAGTCTAGTGCAAGACAATGGTGAAGACATACATTATAGCCTTTACTACACACAGAGTGTATTATCTGTCATGTGAAGTGTGGTGCTATTTCTTGTATTCGTGTTCTCATGTCCATGGGAAAACATAACGAACTGTTAGTTACACATTGCCTGAAATAGGACAAGGGTTTATGTACCCATTGAGGTGTCCCTTATTGAAGCGATTATTTACTTGGCAGGCCTGTAAATGTAAACCTAGGAAATCGATATACATGAACAGCATGATGTTTTACACCTAGTGTAAAGTGTTGGTGTTTTATATAAGATGCAAATGAACCAAAAACACCGATCCATTCTAGAGACCATGAACATCATCTCTTTTTTTTAACTACCAGGCTCTGTTTGATAATTGTGCGTATCATGTTTGTAATACATTATAGCTTCCCAAGTCATTATACACCGGGCAGATTTCGGTGTTGGGGGCGTGGACAAATTAGGGAACGTAAACAAACCCAACTGGTATTTGCTGGGAGGTTCAGATAATTTTTTTCGCAGAAAACCCAAACTCGGGGCGACATAATTCGCTTACGTAACCTATAGGGTGGCCCACCTGTATCGCCGCTCATGATTGGGCTATAAATATATATAATTTATCGCAAAGCGGGAGGTACTAGTCAGACGTTTATAAAGTGCAACTTCTTCCGTCTTCCAAAGATGAGTGAAAAGGATAAGAAGGGTTCATTTTGTCCTAATGACAAATTCTCAACATGAAATATCAGCAGTCAGTGAGTTCACAGACTTCTTATCCAACTGCATATATTATCAAGATTCATAATTTCCTCCTTGTATTTGGGCAAATGAAACATTCCAGGATCGCACTAGCATCGCCTTTGGAGAGCTTTCACAGGCATTTTTCATGAGCATTTTAAGATTCCCCACCCGATCACTTTTCTCTTCTCAGAAAACAGGATATAGAACATACAAGCGTTGCCTGAAAATCAGACATAGAAATGTCACCAAAAAAACGAAAAAAGCGAACCTCTCAGAGAAAAAGATGAGACAAAATGCAACCCAAGTACTTGCTGAAAAAGAAAAAAAAATGTTGATCATGATCTTTGGCAAACGGGAATAGATATACTTGTTGCAAGAAAGATTAATGTAACAAATTCATAAAAGTCTTGAGTAGTATAACTTCTGGGAGCATTCGATAGCAATGCTCTCCACGAAAGTCATATTGAGTCCAACTTGGTATAGTTTTACTCCAAACCGAAGCAACAGGTGGTCCTTTCCAGTAGGTCTTTAAGAGGAGTACATGTCGTGTTGAGTTCGGTGGAGGTTTTTCAGCCTGTTCAGTTACGTAGTGTTGAATTGTGATACTAACCATTCGAAGAAGTCACAGGTTCGTGAAGAGGAAGAAGAATATGTTTTTCTATAATTCCAAGACCAGGACATATCAGTCAAAAAAAAAAAAAAAATCTCTACAGGAAATTCCTCAACAATATGAAGAAGAATGTTGTTACAAGTACACACGTCCCCCAAGTTTTTTGCGCTAGGGGTGCGTCTTTTAAAGCCTTTTGTGACTCAAGAGCTAGAGAGCTCCTCCCGAAATACTCCTAACAACAGCCTTCATTAACCATTCTTTCAGATTTCCTTTTTGTTTCCCTTCTGTTTTTTGGTTGAAAGGGTCGGGGGGCAGGGTTACGGATTCGATAAGATTTAGGGTTGAGGAAAAGGACAGGGTTAGGAATAGGTACCAATGCGTACGTGCCCTAAGCGCAAAACGTTTGGGGTGCGAACGAACAACAGCACGAAGAAAGTGATAAAACTTGCAAACTCACACACGCAAGAAAATATCAGTAATGCCAATAAGCACAACAACTTCAAGAAAAACTAAATAGAAAGGGATTCTTGTTGTTGTTTTTCTACATGAAAATGTGCATGTAGATAGGACGCGATCGCATACGGAAGAAAATAGAATACGCCTGAGTTACTAATAAGATATAAAAAAAAAATCTGTTAGAAAATTCTGGCTTCGGCATCGTTGGTTAGACATTGATTTCGATTGCAGGCAGAAGGAGAGGAAGAAAAAGAAATGATGACATTGATAACGGCATAATAGAGGATTCCAATTAACACAGTGCTGGCTGGTGCACATGGTGAAAATGTGAAACAAAATTTGACCGACATGAAAAGGGATGTGGATATGATCAAGTGACTGGAAAGTTGCGGTCCCCCCTCTCATATACCCAGCTTAACTTGTTCAAATATTATGCGCCATGACAATAGTTACTACATATTGTATTTTATCATGGAGCAAGGGAAAGCTTAAACGAACTACATTAAAAATGACTCTTGGAAATGCTGCTTGTGTGGATACCATTTCCTCGTGTGGCGTCCTCTGGCTCTGATTCCTGGTATTACACAGTTATTAACCGTATTTAGTGTCTGGGTCTTTATTTTAGGAGCTTCTTGGGATTTAGACTTTACACCTCACTTTTCTTGTTTTTATTTTTCTTCTTCTTTTATCTGTGTGTTTTTGTGCCAAGGATTATTATTATTTTTTTTTTTTTTAGAATTTAGCCCTGGCAGCGGCCTTGTTCGGTCTGCTTTTCTCGATTTTCAACTGCCACGGTATCTTTAACGTGCGCAACGGGCACATGAGCCCTCTGAGAACCGCATTTGGTGAAAGGAGCCATCCCCTAATTAAATACGTAGGCTGTGAGAGTTCAAGCAGGATTATTTTGCCCCACAGCGAATGAAAAGCCTACATCGGAGTAGGGGATTCTGGGTGACCATACATCCGTGTGTTGTTGTTTTTTTTGGGGTGTCCTTTCAGGAACGTGTTTGACGCAATTTTATGGACTTGAAAACCTATGTTCTTATGTAGTCGTTGAAACAACAGCTGCAGCCCATGGCAGGTTGCGCCTTAATAGAATGCATTATTAAGCCCCTTTTTTATTCACCAACATGATTCACTCGCTGAAAATAACTTGAAAAAAAAAACGAACCAAAAAAAATATATATAAACAAAACAAGCCAAAAATAACAACAATATTATTGATTTTGTTTTTGCACGTGAATTTTACTTCACTGTGCATCATTGAAATTCGATTTTACATTATTTTATTCAGGCTAGAGGGCGTTGCATCGACAGCCTGATAATTATGCATTTGTTAAAGAATAGAAGCGCAAGAGAGACAAAACTGTTTTTTTAATTTAATTATTTGGGCATTTTGCGTCTTGTTCCCTTCCTCCCCTTTCCGCCCTCTCACTGTCTCTCTGTCCTTCTCTCTTTTTGCAAAGCCATCACCATCAAGTGTGAAAAGCCAAGAAAAAAATGAAATGACAACCATAAATCTCTAATAAGATCCAGTTTGTGTCAGAAGTTGCTAAATGTCAAGTTTAAAAACCAGCACTTACACTGAAAAATTGAAATGTTATGTTTAGGAATCAACACTTACTCTGGAAAGCTTGAAATGTCAAATTTAGGAACCAGCGCTGACTCTGGAAAAATTGCAATGCCATGTTTGGGAACCAACACTTACTCTGGAAAAATGGCAATGCCATGTTTGGGAACCAACACTTACTCTGGAAAAATGGCAATGCCATGTTTGGGAACCAACACTTACTCTGGAAAAATGGCAATGCCATGTTTGGGAACCAACACTTACTCTGGAAAAATGGCAATGCCATGTTTGGGAACCAACACTTACTCTGGAAAAATGGCAATGCCATGTTTGGGAACCAACACTTACTCTGGAAAAATGGCAATGCCATGTTTGGGAACCAACACTTACTCTGGAAAAATGGCAATGCCATGTTTGGGAACCAACACTTACTCTGGAAAACTTGCAATGCCATGTTTAGGAACCAACACTTACTCCGGAAAAATTGCAATGCCATGTTTAGGAACCAACACTTACTCCGGAAAAATTGCAATGCCATGTTTAGGAACCAACACTTACTCCGGAAAAATTGCCATGCCATGCTTAGGAACCAACACTTACTTTGGAAAAATTACCAACACCATTGCCTCGTGCGCCCGGTATGAGTACTGAAGTCCCATAACTGGCACGTGTTAACATTCCGCCGTCCATGTTTTTCTTTAACCCAAACCTAATCCTCTTCTCAATCTCTAAGGTTGGTAGCACACTGAATCAAGCCCGTTTGTCTTGGTTTTTGTGTAAGATGTGGACTTGTGGATTTAAACGGGATCTCGTGCACTGGCGAGACCAAAACGAGCTTGCCTCAGTCGTTTGGGCGCGTCAAAGCTGTCTTGAGTCAGATGGCACGTCAAAGCTGTCTTGAGACAACTGGCACGTCAAAGCTGTCTTGAGTCAGATGGCGCGTCAAAGCTGTCTTGAGTCAGATGGCACGTCAAAGCTGTCTTGAGTCAACTGGCACGAAGAAGCTGTCTTGAGTCAGCTGGCGCGTCAAAGCTGTCTTGAGTCAGATGGCACGTCAAAGCTGTCTTGAGTCAAGTGGCACGAAGAAGCTGTCTTGAATCATATGGCACGTCAAAGCTGTCTTGAGTCAACTGGCACGAAGAAGCTGTCTTGAGTCAACTGGCACGTCAAAGCTGTCTTGAGTCAACTGGCACGTCAAAGCTGTCTTGAGTCAGATAGCACGTCAAAGCTGTCTTGAGTCAGCTGGCACGTCACAGCTGTCTTGAGTCAGATGGCACGTCAAAGCTGTCTTGAGTCAACTGGCACGAAGAAGCTGTCTTGAGTCAAGTGGCACGAAGAAGCTGTCTTGAATCATATGGCACGTCAAAGCTGTCTTGAGTCAACTGGCACGAAAAAGCTGTCTTGAGTCAGCTGGCACGTCAATACTGTCTTGAGACAGCTGGCACGTCAAAGCTGTCTTGAGTCAACTGGCACATCAAAGAGAGACTTTGGACACTGAGTCGAAACAGAAACAAAACAGACGTGCACCAGCAGACCCACAACCTGAATCAGGCGCGACGTTATGTTGAAAGTGACACGGTCTGTCAAATTCTTAGTGGCCGAACATGAGAAGCAGTACACTGCCTTAGTTCTTGTTTGTTCCTTTTTTGCACAACTGAGAAATTCGACGTTAAACGTTTGCGGCTTTGGTTATTAGGACAAGGCGTTAGAATGAATCGGAACTGTGAAACAGCTTGCAAAGCATTTTAAACAAGTGCCAAAGTGTGCATTTGTTAGTCTGCTTCTACATACAAAAAAAATCTCCAGTTTTTCAGGAAATGGAGATGGAACAAACAAGAATTTTGGTCGCGAGTAGTTTGGAATAAGCGTGACTCATCTGTCAAAACGATAATTGAGTTGAATTTGATCATTAAGGAGTCACATTTTGCGAATCTAAATATTTAATTCTTTAAACACATTTTGCTTACACAATGGAAGAGATACAAATGAATTACAATTCACCAAAACCTGTTTCGACCGGAATCACACTTGACCGATAAAAGTGCCTTATACATGTACTCCTTTCGACCTACGTGAATTAATTGAATGTACCGTTTGAGAAACCGAGTCACAGTTATTGGCTTTTGTCATACATGGTGACACTTTAAGTTGACGTTGACATTTTATTGATGTCAGTTAAATTATTAACTATGGGGTAAATTAACTAGCTGGTGGTTTGTTATAGTAATTATGTAAATCCCAGGCCGGAGGCCGAATAGGTAACGGCTTTATTAACTCTACTAAATGATAAATGAATCGGAGCAAGCAGCCGCTATTGCAGCAACTGTTTCAATAACTCTGTCCACATGCAAAATGAACTATATTTATCAACATCACCATCGCCAGTTTCACCAGCAGTATCACAGTGGTTCATCCTTACTGCGGTATCATCGCCACTGTGCACCATTAACACTAATGAGACAATCATCATCATCGTCACCAGCATTACCGCCATGTAATTTTTAGCTGAAAGAAAAAAAAAACAATGCAAAAATCCGTTATAATGTCAGCTGAATGGGAGAAAAAATTATCAGTAGAAATGTTGAATCTTTAACTTGTTTAGTTTGCAAATTAGACGCGGTTTTCAAATATTGTACAAGGAACAAAGCACGGTCATGTCGGTAAGCACGTTACCCTGTACAACAGATACGGAGCCCGCTAGTGTACTAACAGCGAGACTGTCAGTTTTGGAAGACAAACATTTTGAGGAAATCATGTGTCAGTATTGACAAGCGGGCATGCTGTTGTAGTTTTTGCCAGACTAACGATAAAGTACCATGATGAAATACTCGATGTACTAAATGTTCCATGTTTTTTTTTTTTTCATTTTTGTATCGAGGTTTTCTAGTCGCTCTGACGGCTGGGCAGTTTCTCAGTGAAGTAGTGCGATAGCGTGATAAGTGAAAGATTCGGGTTCGATTCCGGATGTGCATCATACTTTAAGAACTCTGTGCTTACTGGTCATTCTTTTCCTATTCCTAAAAAAGTGTCTGGTTTTTAAAAAGAAATTGAATTTCCCATCTTCATTGGCCAGGCCAAACATGTCAACGGCCTCCTCTGCTCTCCTTTACGACTCGTTTTGTCGGCGCAGCTTTGTCCTCGTTTTCACTTCGTTTCGGTTTATATATTTTTTTAAACTGAACTTGTAACAATAGACAAACGAGAACAAAACAATTGTACGTACATTCTGTATAAAAGTATGTGTCTTTTTCATTTCCGCTTAACACATCTGGCGGTAGATACGAAGAATAGAAATTAACTGAAAATAATCATAAAATTTACTGCAGCCACCCTGGGTAGTGAAACTGACAAATATGTAGATCTAAAAGTTCGTTAATAACATTTTATTGCGGTAACAGTAGAGATTATAATTTTAAGTCTATAAAAGCCAACAGTCTCCCGTCGGTTTTTATGTACTTATTATGAAGTGAATTTGCACAGTAGGGCCCGATAATTAATGTTTGCATGCGGGACTATAATGTAATTGTATTAGTAATTCAAGTTTTTATCTCAGCGTGGAAAATGGTTTCTATTTTCATCATGTTGTGTGATAAAACATTCTATATCCGTGTACGCGTATGTATGACAGTCTTTCGTTCCAATAAGGTCCAGATTTGGATGAGTGAGTACGAGCCAGAGAAAGCTTCGGAAAGAGCTGGTTCAACTGGTCGTGGAAAATTGTATAGGCTGAATTAATCAAACATAGAACAGACCTATTCGTTATGTAACAGGCTGCATAATTATCAAACAGAGATCTGCTCAACCTTATTTCAAAGTGGCACAAATTAGGTTTACCTGTAAGGTATATTATGCAAGTGATGTTATCGTCGTGTCATATAATTGATTCACATGCTGAACGCATGCACAGAATTGAGGATCCCACATGTGAGGGCGCTAGATCCAATCTTTTCACCAGTATATCCTGTCGTGTCAGCAAGATTGTTAAACAATCACTTAAAAGGAAGCAGGAGGATAAAAAGATGAACAGCGACTCCTTCATCACTTTTCGTTGTAATGGGTACAATTTTCATTCAGGCAAAATGTCTCTCCTTTCATTGTTATGGAGATGGTATGTTTTTATACTGTGGTAATTACGGATTTCCGTGCAGAATTCATTCTCAAATAAAATGTGCAACAAAAGCCTATAACTATAGTTCGTTCACCGAGGCGTGATCACGGTTTAGTTGGAGTTTCTCAGCTATTACGAAATACAGCGTCCTGAATTTTTGCAGACAGTCTTACATTTATCATGACCCTACAAATCTTGAATTTGTAGTCTGTGCACAGCACCGTTCTTTCAAAGCGGCGAATTCCTTTGATCTTTTCTCTGTTTTCAATTTAATAGGCCCCAAACTTATAAATGTTTACAGTATACGTGTATTCCAACATGATCTGTCACTTCTCGTTGCCGTGTAGTTGATCTAACTTCCTGAACATAGTAACTATCTGTGGTGTATTGCAGTGGCGTAGCGTCACGTTACGGACTTGAGGTTTGCTTTACACGTATACATGCATGTATTGTTCCTTTCCTGTAAGATAAAGCTACAACAGATTCATTACTTATCTATTGAAAAAACCTTCTAGTTATGCTAAACGGTAACATCCTACGAAAGATAAAGTTTGTAAAGTGTAAAGTAGCTAGGCTTTCCAACCTGTAGTAAGTTGTGAGAAATATTATGTCGAGGTATGACCACCCTTTCCCCTTTGAGTCCCTGTCATTGCAAGAGCATGGCCTTGTGGGTACAATGATCAGGTTGCGGGCTTGGGACAGTCTTAGACCCATTAGAAAGGTTAACCATAGAAAGTTTTGTTGTTGTTGTTGTAAAACAGCCAAGAACTTTTCGATGTTTTTTAATGTTTTATCATCTCAGTCACTTTCTGAGTTGAATGTCTCCATTGGATTGATGACTATATTCGGCTGAATAAAATGAAGGCCCTCGTTTTGCGAGTATTCTTCCTCCAACCGCAATACATGGTCCTCGCACTTGGAGAAAAATTCTGCATCGAATGTTTTCAGTACTGCATGAGTTAGATTTTGGATGTCTGACTGTTTGAAGATCTTGTTCTCCAATGTTCCGCATCGTATTGATTTTGATGTTTAAATCCATTATGAAAGAAATTCTGAAATTGAAAGATCTCTGATAACGCCTCTGACCTCTGTGTTGGCATACCAGTGAACAGTCACGAGAGTTTGTTTTTAAACTCACTTTAATCCCGTGCTGAACCACATTTTAGTGGGGCTCAAAACGATGTGTTAAATTTTGACAGTAAACCACCTAAATGTTCACCCTTGCCGGTGCTCTCTTTATTTATATACTGCAAATAAACAAACTCGAAAACTATTTTAATAATTCGGGGGGGGGGGGGGAATCTGGGTTAGGGTCATCACAAATCTAAGACTTCACGCCAAATTACATGCAAATATCATCGACGGTTGCAACGCTGCGAGCAGTTTTCTGTGATCATGCCTCGGTGAACGGACTTAACCTATGTATGCAGAAGAATAAAATTCATTCCAGCATTAAACTTACATGGTAAAAAAAACAACAAAAAACTGTTGGCTGAAGAAACGACCATGAAAAAGAAATCGAAACATTCACATACTATGCCGAGAATATGATGTTGGAGAATCTAAAGATTTGTAATTTTAACTAGACGATATCTAAGTCACTGAGCGTTTGCGTGCGAAACGAAACGAAAGCAAAGAGCCCTATTTCAGTCCTACAGTCTCCGCAGAAATAAATGGAGTTTTTCAAGATAATTTTACCTCTTGATAAATCCACGTATCTAAATTTGGCATGGCTTCTACACCATTTTGTCCAACTTAAAATTATTTTCTCATTTAAATCGCAGGAATATGCAAGCAGATTACTTCCTAATCTTATATTAAAACCGGTAATCGGTGAGGTGCGTGAACACTACGAGCTTTACTTCAGACATGAGAGTGAGAAAAAATTACGAAATTCTATTTGAGGACATCACACATACGCAAGAATAACAAAAGGCGCGATTATTTGATTTAGTCAGTATAATAAATATGTTATGTTCTTCGCAGGAAATCTCAGCACTACAACGTGTTTGCAGTTGAGCAGGTCTTAAATCGTGACGGGAATCATTCTTGTGGATGGAGTCTTATGTTCACTCCCATGTGTTCAGAAACGTCTTGTGTTCATGCAACCCGCCTACACTGATTTAAATGTAAGATCATGAAGCTATCTCCATGCATATTATTGCAATTTAAATGAGAAAATATTTTTAGTTAAGACAAACCAAATTTGGACACATTAATTTATCAAGGGGCAAAGTTATCTTGGAAAGATTTAATTCATTTATTTCCGTGGGGACTAGTCAAATTTCAGTTTTAAGAAACTTGGCATTTCCTGGAGACTGGCGCGATTGGCTTGCTGGCTCTCAAAGGTAATCTTAGTTTATTCTCTTGCGTGAAGAATGGGTGAGGAAAGCCAGGGCCGACAGGTGCATTTTTTTCACTGCACGTGACGGTGGGTCAAGAACTATAGCCGCTTTGTACACATTTGCAGTCCAGCTGTATGCGTTTCTCAAAAACAGCCTGATTTAAAGCATTGAATTTTTGCCTGCGGACTTACATTTTTCATGACTTTAGGAGTTTGTGAATTGTAAATGTCCGGCCTGACCAGTTTTCTCAGGGCGGCGAATTCCCTTGATTTTTGCTATTCGTGCATTGCAACATTGCCCCTAAACTTCAAATTTACAGTAATATTTGAAGGCAGACTGTGTTTTAAGGGTTTGGGGGCTTGTCTATATTGTTTAGGTTGAGCATCCGAGCAGGACCCTCAATGTGCATTTTGCCTGCTATGATTTATGAATGTCACTGTATTTAACCATGTGCTTAACATATAGCCAGAGTTTTCTGCTATTGTATGACAGTACACAATACAGCCTGCTACTGTCACCCCCACTGTCTTGTGGGTCATCTCGGGAGAGAGGAAGACTAGGGGAAGGTAACCCTGAATACAAATACCACACTGCCTTGTGTGTTGCTATGATAGCAAAGGCTATGGGAGTAAACCCAGACAGAAAATCAGGAGTGGAGACCCGAAGGTGGTTGTCAGGGAGAACTGCATCAAACTGGCTTCCAGCATCTCCTGCAGCCGGACTAGTTCCAAAATGTATTGACCTGGTCTCTCCCTTGGGTTTAACTAGAATGGCAGAGAGAGGGGTGGTGCCTCTGGGCAAAGCACCATCTCTTAAAAATAGCCCAGGCAAGGCAGCAAAACGAGGAGGCGTTTGCTCGGGCTTGGCAAGCGTCTGTCTCTCCTCTATAAGCCCACCCATTTCCGATTTGGAGAGGACACTCCAGCCATCCGTTACGGGTGGGCACAACACGGGAGGTGGCAGTTACCGGTGATAAGCTCAATCCATTTGGCGTACGGATGAGCGCCAGGGGTCCCCTCTGTCGGTGGGAGCGGCTTTTCAGCTGCATTGATCAACTACCGCCCGCCGTAACCTGGGCAGCCCCCAGGCAGTTGGGTGTTGTTCCGCCACGTCAGCCTGCTTCATAAGGTGGTTGGAGCTAGACCAAAAGTCAAAAAGCTGACGTAAAGTGTGCACCTGGCAAAAACAGAAAAATACTAAAACTTGGTACCTGGAACGTCAGAACAATGCGCCCAGGCTTGCAACAGCAAGATCTCACTAATATTGACTCCATCAGGAAATCCCAAATTATTGATCGAGAACTTCAGCTACTAAACATCGACATCGCTGCCCTTCAAGAAACTCGACTTCCCGACTCCGGGTCAGTCAAAGAAGAAAACTACACCTTCTTCTGGCAGGGCCTTAGCAGCGAACAGCCGAGAATCCACGGCGTGGGCTTCGCCGTAAAAAACTCCCTTATCAATTCGATCGCAACTCCAATTGGAGTGTCAGAACGCATCATGACACTCAGACTGAACACCCGGTCTGGTTTTACCAACATTATCTGTGTCTATGCCCCAACACTTACCTCCTCTGACGAAACCAAAGACATTTTCTACGAGGCATTGCAGAGGACTCTCCACAACATCCCTCTCACCGAAGGCCTGCTAATTCTGGGTGACTTTAACGCTCGAGTGGGAGCAGATCACTCCGCATGGCCAAAGTGCATTGGGCACTTCGGCATTGGCAACATCAACGAAAACGGGCAGCGCCTTCTGGAGCTATGCTCCGTAAACTCATTATGTGTTACAAACACGTACTTTGACCTTAAGAGATGCCAAAGAACATCATGGCGCCATCCCAGGTCTGGCCATTGGCATCAATTAGATCTTATTCTCTCAAGGAGGAAGAGTTTGGGCTGTATAAAAATAACTCGTTCCCTCCACAGTGCTGACTGTGACACCGACCATGCACTGGTAGTCAGCAAAATCAAAATTTCGGCCAAGAAAATATACAGATCAAAAGCCCCTTCAATCCCTAAGATCAATGTAACAGCAATCAGAGATGAATCAAATAGAAAGTCATTTGAAAAGTTATTTGCTGAAAGCATGGATAATGTCACCCAATGTGACTCGGTAGATGAAACATGGAACACTCTCAGTTCAAAAATTCATGACTGTGCCATCAAGTCTTTTGGACAGCATAAAGTTTCAAACAACGACTGGGTAGCCCAGAACAGCGAAATTCTCCTACCTCTCATTGAGCAAAAGAAATCTGCTTTCAATGAGTATAACAAAAATTGCAATCAGAGTACAAAAACTTGTTTGAAAAATGCAAAAGCTAAACTTCAGCTGGAGGTAAGACGTTGCGCCAACAAATACTGGACAGACTTGTGTAACAGCATACAAGAGGCAAATGAAAAGGGAGATATGAAAACCGCCTTTAGTCAGATGAAAGTAGCCCTTGGGCCAATCATCACCAAAAGCGCCCCACTTAAGTCTGTAAATGGTGAACCCATCACAGATAAAAATGAACAACTGAATAGGTGGGTAGAGCATTACTCTCTGTTGTATTCAACTGAGAAAAATATTCCACCAGATTTTGAGGAACACCTCCAAAAACTGCCAATAATGGCCGAACTTGACGCTGAACCTTCCTTAGTCGAGCTTTCCAATGCAATCGACCACCTGTCTGCTGGAAAAGCCACAGGAAGTGACAACATTCCTGCAGAGGTATTAAAAGACCTAAAAGGCCCACTATTACCACACCTGTATAATCTGTTACTGCAGTGTTGGAAAGAAGGCGTGATACCACATGATATGAGAGACGCCAAAATTGTCACACTTTACAAGAACAAAGGAGACAAAGGCGACTGCAACAACTATCGAGGCATATCCCTCCTCAGCATTACTGGAAAGGCTTTTGCTCGCGTCATCCTCTGCCGCCTTCAACAACTGGCGGAAAAAGTCTTACCAGAAACACAATGTGGCTTTCGAAGCAAACGATCAACTATTGACATGATATTTGCACTTCGGCAAATCCAAGAAAAATGTAAAGAACAAAACAGGCCGCTTATAACATGCTTTGTGGACCTAACAAAGGCTTTCGACACCGTAAGCCGATCTGGCCTGTATGCAGTCCTTAAATCCATAGGCTGTCCACCAACATTGCTAAAACTTATTGCATCCTTCCACACTGACATGAGGGCATGTGTCAACTTTGAGGGCTGCACATCCAATTCATTTGCTGTAAACAGCGGTGTGAAGCAGGGATGTGTTCTTGCTCCTACCTTATTTGGTATATATTTTGCAGCCCTACTCAAGAATGCCTTTGGTCAATGTTCAGGTGGAGTACTTATTAACACCAGAGTGGACGGCTCCATTTTTAATGTTGCCAGACTAAAAGCAAAATCTCGTACAGAGCATATTATGTTACAAGAGCTCCTCTTCGCAGATGATGCTGCAATCGTGGCCCACGATGAAACCACGCTCCAGGCTCTCATCAATAGCCTTGCCAAAGCCTGTGACAAATTCATGCTAAAGATCAGTGTCTCAAAAACTGTAGTTTGACACAAGGCTTGAGAAACTCCAACCCAATCATGCTGAATGGCTCTCCTCTGGAGCAAGTGGGAAAATTCTGCTACCTAGGCTCAACCATCAGTGGTAGCACAGACATAACAACTGAAATAAATGCCAGAATAGGAAAGGCGGCCACAGCTTTTGGCAAACTCTCAAAAAGGGTGTGGAACAATAGCAAGCTGACCATCAAAACAAAGGTACTCGTGTACCAAACTTGCGTCCTAAGCACCCTGCTGTATGGCTCAGAGACATGGACCACCTACTCCAAACATGAAAGATCCCTCAACTCCTTCCACCTGCGCTGCCTACGCAAAATTCTCAAGATCAAGTGGCAAGACAGGATCTCAAATATCGAAGTTCTGAGCCGAGCCAACATTCCATCAACTCAGGCTCTCCTAGGCAAAAAAAGACTGCGGTGGCTTGGACATCTCCACCGTATGGAAAATGATCGCATCCCCAGACAAATTCTCTACGGGGAACTTGCTACTGGCAACCGACCCAGAGGTAGGCCACATCTGCGATTCAAAGACACTTGCAAGGTCACGATGAAAGCATTCAACATCGACCCCAATGAATGGGAGAACCTTGCAAGTGATCGAAGCAGATGGAGACAAAAATTGCGCAGTGGCACGCTCGCAATAGACTTCAAGGCAAAAGAAACATACCTGACAAAACGACAGAGGCGGAATGAAAACACTCGCCAAAGTGAACCCAAAAGACTGACCTGCAATCACTGCCATCGCACTCTCGGGTCAAACATTGGTAGAATAAGCCACGAGAGAAGCTGTCAGTCAAAGTGAAAGTGAATATTCTAGCTGCTAAGACCGTCTGTAAAGACGCTAAAGGCCATATATAACATATAGCCTCATGTGGAGTTCTTCAATTTGGCGAAGATATCATAAGGCCTAGTAGTAGGGCTTCTCGCAAATAATGCCTCTCCCACTGGAACACGTTTGAAATGTATGTTCAACACTCCTCACTGTTTTCCATAAAGTTGATTTGGAAATGTCGATCTGGTTACGCTTTTTTAGCCAGCATTTAAATTTCTGCAGATTAAGTAATTCTTTAGTTTCGAACATTTTTAGAATTGTGCCCGGAATTACGCTTGTGTCAAAACTGTTAGCCTTTTCTTTCCTTCTACGTTTCAAAACTGTGGTTGAGGTATGAGGTTCTGAATCCACAGAGACATTGATCGTTTGTTTATTCCTAGCCCATGTCGGCTTCTTGCCTTTTTTGGGCAGAAATCTGTTAATAAAGATGCCCATGGCTTGCTTATCTACAGAAATATTTGTATAACTCGAGGCAGTGTCTTAAATATTTATTTTCATCTTGATTAGTCACATGGCAAATGGGATAGCCACAAGAAAACGAAAATCAACACACGCACGAGCAGTGAGTGTTTCACCCATGAAACAAACACAGACAAAGGTTACAGCGTGTCATTCTAGAATGACTCGGATCAAAATCGGATATCTCGAAAACTGTGTGTTGGGTTTCTTCCAGATTTTGCTCATATTTCACACTAAACCTTATTTAGCTGATTTTTTATTTGTCGATGTCCTCTCTTGAGTTCGCCTGTTTGCATTTTTTATAAGGAATGGAAGGATCACAGCATCAGATTGTCTTTAGAAAACAAGCCCCAAGACTTCCTGAGAGATCCATTCTAAAGAGGATTTATTCGATCTTCTGAAGGTTAATCGGCCAGCTGCTAGTTAACTAAATACAAACGTCGACCTGGAAGACTAAGCTAACTCCCATTTTTCTTTCAAAGTTAATTAAATTCGTGCAATGTAGAGAAAATATAATTAGTATTGTTGTAAAATTCCCGTGCAAGGTCGTCGGAAATGTCCGGGAAAATTGTGATTCTTGCTGAATAGTATAACCTCCCCTAATGCAAGTAACTAGAAATTGTGGCCAGAGAACCTTGATTACGTTTTTTGTTATTTTTTGTTTATAAATCGAAAACAAATTAGATTTTCACCAGAAAATAAAACAACACTTCATGCCCTCAGTATCCACAAGCTTTGTGCCAATACAATACAAGTGTCAGTGAATTTGGTGAAGCAGCTATTGAGATATATTGCACTGCATTTTATTGAGAGGCACGAGTTTCTGAACGGGCCATCCCAATGACATCCGAAGCTGCTTTTGTTATCTGCATCTGTGCTTTTGTGTGTGCCTAAAGACTCCACCGTGTTCTTGCTTAGGTGTGCTCGCGTGTCCGCCGGCTACTTTGACCCGTTTTTATAATTAATTTTGTATTATTTTATGAACGCGCCGGCCCGATTGATAGTGCCGCGCTATTAATCAATGTCTATTGTCATTGTTATAAGTGGAGATCATTTCCTATAATGAGAAGAGGGAAGAGCCTCATTGTGTTTGCGACACTATAAAATATAAAATTGAGTGCTCAAAATGGTTAATAAAATAGAAACTGATAGACTCTCCTTGTTCATTGTCGCACTGCAGACAGTGCCTACGGGTTAAACCGTATTTTTTCAGTTACATAACTCGCCGGTAAAGTGTTATAATGTTATGTTGGTTTTCAGTTGAAGCGAATCCGTGTGGGTCTTTAGTTTTGTAATGGATATTAAAAACGAGCTAATAATGATGAAAGGCAGGATTTGAACGAACAATCCGGTGAAAACAGAAATCCACACCCATAGTAAGTTATCAGTTTAGTGTGTTAAGTTTTGTGTGGAACTTACGACCCCTTGGCAAAACTCAGCAAAGGCCAAGGATTTCCTGTTCACAACTTTCTTAACCCTATAGTGTTCAGTGTTCCACTTTTGAATGTTCTAGAAATATCGTAATCAAAGAGTATGTTTTGAAAATCAGTCGCTTAAGTTGTTTTATACGTAATTGCACCTGTGTTACGATCACAGGTGTATCCTGCTAATTATTAACGTCAGTCATAAAAAACGTAGACCTAGTCATCCAGTAAATGATGTGATTAACGATGAAACCGATCAATAATTCACCATTGATTATACGTATACTTTAAATTGTCTTTTCGTGAGCTTGCATGCATGCCGGCATGATGTGACTCAGTCTACGTATCTCTCTCAATCATATAAAACTACAAGCAAACCCATTTTTTACCAATACGCCTAAAAACTACTGAACAGATCGCTCTGAAATTTGGCGTGAAATATGGTTGTAGACCATGTAGGCTATTGATGTAAGAACATGTAAGTTTCGGCGACTGAGAAATACTCCGCACCGTGTGGTGGGTTTAAGCGACATATTACGAACAGGGCATTCACTGAACAAATTCTTGGTGCGCGCTGAATCTTGCCATGTAAATGTGGAATTACATGTATTATTCTGCACTGCACTGTAAACTTTTTTTTGTTTTTTATAAACACTGTTAAATAAACCATCTAGAATCCGTTCATATAATGTTTCAAATTTGTACTGTACTTGTTTATATTCTTGTCAGCTTAGCGCGACGTTTCGAAGTGTATACCACTTATTCTGTGTAGAATTGTGTGCTGTATATATAATAACTTGGCATCGTTAGAAACTGCACTAAAGGATTTCCATTTAAAAACTTCGGTATTTAGACAGCCCTACCAAACAATGACGATGAAGTCAGAAAGGCTATTGTAAGCTTCTAAATCTGGTTTATTGATTCAGATGTTAACAGATAATTAATTGTCTTATTTAGTGCACGTGACTGCTGGAGTCCACATATCATTTAGACCGGCAGGAGTTCCTACCAAAGTGAACGCTTGGAAACCAGATGTTACGATCTGAGAGAGAGAAAGAGAGAGAGAGAGAGAGAGAGAGAGAGAATAGAAAAGGCAGTGAAGGAAAACGTCTCGGAGATAGACGTGTGTTTTCTTTTCCCTGCATTGTAAACAAAAGTAAATGTACCAATGCATTTTGTTATTTGCACCCTAAGGACTTTGTAAGAGGATAAAGACACAGGTGGCGACTTGTGGCGACCTAGAGGCGACAGAATCAGGTCACGCTTACGTCACTGACGTCAGTCTGTTCAGGCAGTGTACGCCTTGTGACGAGGAGCTGGCGTGAGGGAGATAGAGCTTTTTAGCAATCCTGTTCTCCTGCCCCCATTAAAAAACAGCTGCCCAAATCTTAACAAAAGACCGTCCACTGTTTTATACCGGACTTCGTGTCAATAAATTCTCCCCATGAATTGTGTCTGTGGAGGAGTTAACAACACTATGGTGTTCTTGGCTGTAAAGTCTTATCGGACGCTGTGATATCTGTGTGCCGTTGATAAGAAGAGCAAGTGGCATCTAGTTGTGTTTGTAATGGCGTAAAAGTTGCGTTTCTTAGCTAACATTATTATCATAAGGTAATACTTGGTCACACAATTAACGTCAGTACTGGCATTGGATAGGTTTAGACATCTCATATTAGTGTTCTCCTATAAGGCTTTTGTCACGGACAAAGATTGAAGTGTTTCTGTTCACACGCACAAGGTAGACAGGGAGTTTGGAAAAATAAAATGGATTATTTTCACTGTCAAGTGAACATTATTTGAGACATAGGTATGGTGGTTCATTTCGCCACAGTCCATTTCTGAAAATCGATGCAGGATTCTCATACTGTGAAGTGCTTGTGATTTCTTCTGGAACTGTGGGTTGGTCAAGACAATTGGTCAATCTATTTTTTTGAAAACTGATGACAGATTCTAATTCATAACCCATAGTAGGTAGGAATATTTTTCTGGTGGCAACGGAAAATTAACTTTCCCCAAATCGTTTGGATTTGACTGGATTTTCTTCACAATTCCACTGCTGAAGTCATGAGTCTCACAAAAACTGGCAGCATGTTCGTCGCTAAACTTGGAAACTCAACTTGACGACCACAAGATATACCCAGAAGAGTTACAAAGCTCAATCTAGGCAACTTTGAATTTGACCCAGGAAAACAGCCATTCGTTTTTGGTCTGGTCAGAGACTCACGGGATCTTGTGTTAATTTGTTCAGAGGCAAGTTCAAAGTCGAAATCCTGTACACTCAGAGTTGATGGACAGTAGACATTTACGAAATCTGGATGTTAAGTTCAGATCTACCTCATACTCTGTACATAAACTTTTCTGACCCAGTTTCTGGATAAACTGGTGCCAGAAGAATTTTTCTGATTTTTGTCGTCCATTTTGTTTCGGACATTCAGTTTGGCTGAACTTTCCAACAACTATTGGGATAAACATCAAAACCTACGGTTATGTCATCAAAAAGGAGCGCGTACTGGTGCGCCACCAGACCTGTGTGTCGATTCTTTACACATATAATTATCTTCATTGGCTACTTGTGTGGTGGAGCAGCTGTTTTTGTTCTATTGGAAGGATCTGAGGAATTGGAAATAGTGGAGAATCTCAGGGAAAAGAGACGCCTTCTGCTGCTGAACAACGAATGCATAACTGGTAGGCCAACCATTCTTTGTAGTGTTAGTTTCTGACTTTTATATGTGTCCCTGTCAATATCTCGAATGCGTTTTGGGACATTTCAATTGATTTGGGGGAAAGGGAGGGGGGGGGGGGGAGTTCGAATTTTCGTGCAGAGGGGTAGCTAGTAATCCGTTTAGTTTAAACACTTCTGTATTTAGATGGTTTTTGTCATGACTCCCCCCCCCCCCCCCGTCAGGATTGCTCCAACTTTTCGTTTTCTTTCGTTTTCAGAAAATTTAAAATAGAAGTTCATGATTTTCTGCATAGAATATTTTAAAGGAACAGCAGAGAGGTGGATTTCTAAAAGTACCGTCGTCTTGCTCCCCTGTAATTCCTATTTAAACACTTTCTTACTTTAATACAGTTCAGGGTTTAACAGTTTCTTTCAGAGGAAGGTTTTCTTGCATAAATTATGTTCGTGCAAAGTCAAATTCCACATCAAATTTCGTTTAACTCATCATACATTTTAGCTACCGAGGCGATTGACAGTCACGAGGAGTGAGAAATTTTGACTCTCACCTATGTGTACTTTTGGAAAAGAGCACTCAGGTTGGGAAATATCCGCCTCCAGACATAATATCACGAACATGCTGAAATTCGAGTGCAGAAAACATTTGGCGTGACAAGAGGAAGGCCTGGGAGAGAGGGAGGGGGAAGTGAAAGCGTGAAAGAGCAGTGACGGTTGTGGGAGAACAGGGCAAGTAGAGACAGGGTTTCCTGATGACGCGGGGACGCGGGTATTTAGAGGGACTCACCATGGCTTCCGTGATCTAGGTTAGTGGGGAAACGGGACAGACCGGAACAGGAACGAAAGTTCCTCCCACCAGGCTTTTATAAGAACAAGTAGCTTTTCTTCTTTTCAGTGTTCTCAGCCGTCCATATTTTCTTGGGTCAAACAGAAACTATTTCTCCAAAACCTGATTTCGTACAATACGGTTTTTATATTCTGTGCCATTTCCTTAAAAGGGGGAGTTTAAAAGGGGAAGGTTTACACGACATGCTGAATAATGCATGCATGTGCGAGGGTGTCAGTTTAATGGATATCTTCATCATTAGTTCACACGCCAAGCATTTGGTAACAGCTAATGTCGAGGACTGTGCCAGCAGACGGTGGATAATTAATGGCCTTCCACACTGATAGTCTTTCTCGTCTTCCTCCCATGCTTTCCTGCTGTTGAGTTCTTTCAGCTTTCAGGTCAGCTCTGGATAAAGCACTGTCACTATGTCGTAGATATCCTTGCAGAATAAAGGGAGGATTTTTTTTTTTTACTAATTGTAGTAACCAATGCTTGTCTTTGGCGAGAAAAATTAACACTTAAACCCAGATGTTGGACGTTTTAATTGGAAGACGGGTTTTCAACACTTTCCACCGACCATTGTTAATCACAGGGACTCTATAACAAGATAAGCCGTGCCCCATGCGACCACCCCCCCCCCTTTTTTTTTGGGGGGGGGGGGTACCATTCATTACTTTTTCATTTTCGTTTGCCTCTATCTTGAGACAGTTTCAAACTGCGTGCATATGCATAAATTTGTAATTCTGGTATTGGACCATGGTTATCAAAACAACATAGCTCTGCGAATGGACCACGGCCGTACACCGCGCAGGATGCACTGAAGAGCTTTCATCACATGACTAGTAATTTACCATGCTTGTTGAATTTATATACAGCCTCCATGGGTGTTTTCCACTCCCTGTCTCATGTCCCAGAATGTGGTGTGACGTTACGTAAGAAATCGCAGCTCAGTCAAAATAGGTCAAATTAGTCAGGCTTATCGAACTAGACCATCAGCCTTCTAGCAGCTCCATTAACATTTTTTTTTTCTTTTGTGTTTTGTTTTGACAGTGTGAAATTTGGTGAAACAAAAATGGTAGCTGTAAAACCTTCAGCAAATTGAAATACCGTGGCATCGTGACATGAGAGAGCTTGAAATGTCTGATAGTTTTACGGTAATTTCTGATGTTTTAAGGGAGAGTGATGCAGAGAACAGCCTCAAAAGATAAATTGTATTCTATCATTAATTTTTCTTGTTTTGCATTTGTATTTCGAAATTTGAAATCGGAGGCTGGTTAGAGAGGAAGAAAAAAAATGTTGAGATGGTAATGCATTCACAATGTTTTACGATCCTTTTAAATAAAAACCCAAAACAACGACGACAACGATATTCTTATTGTTGCGTTAACTTCCACATCACACTCTCAGCGGCGTATTTATAAGTCAGACCAATTTCTGGGAAAAGAAACCAACACTATTTATTGTCATATATTTAAGTCTGTGTCCTAATTAGTAGCAATATTCCCGTTTGGCTACATCTTTATTTGGCAACGGCTTGGTCAGTGATCCACTCAGCACGTTCATTATCACCTTTAATGGCCAGGGAAACCGTTGGTCAAACATTCTGGGAAACCGATTTGGTCCCCCTTGTCTGTAGAACCTGGTCATCCTTTCCGCTGGTTAATGAGTTCGTTAATGAGTGAAGCTGCCGCATTGGCGTGCGACTGTTGTCATTGTATCTGACGGTCATTTCCTCCCTTATTTGGTTTATAAACTCGTTACTATTTTGGTAACTTTCTATGATTACTAAAAGATACAAAAAGCCCACACTTCCATGTCGGCAAATGAATTGTTTGATGAATGTGAAGGTGACTGGATAGATAGACAGATAGATAGGCTAGATAGATAGATAAATAGATAGATAGATAGATAGATAGATAGATAGATATAAATATAGATAGACAGACGGATAGATAGATAGATAGACAGACGGATAGATAGATATAGATATAGATAGATAGATAGATAGATAGATAGATAGATAGATAGATAGATAGATAGATAGACAGATAGATAGATAGATAGATAGATAGATAGATGGATGGATGGATGGATGGATGGATGGATGGATGGATGGATGGATGGATGGATGGATGGATGGATGGACGGACGGACGGGCGGACAGACAGACAGACAGACGGATGGATGATTGGATGAATAGAAGGGCGGGTGGATAGACAGATAGAAAGACAGGATGGACGGCTTGAATAGGAGATAGAAATACGATATTATTTGGGTGAATAAGCAGGAAGAAGCAAGTAGTCAAGTAGTTTAACCTTATATTTATCTCAGAAGAAAGATAAATGCTTACTATTATAAATGTATAAAAGAATACAGAATTATATACTGAGAGGCAGAGAACAGTGTGGGAGAGGCAGAGTGGGCGTCGATTCAGAATTAGATTAATACTGTTTTGTATCTCGTTCAGTGTTCAAGGGCACAGGGTGAATTATCCCCATATTTATGAACTTCCTTGGGCCCGAGCCGTATCTTAAGTAAGCAGATTCAAGCATCTTTCATTCATGAGAGCCATCATTTCGTCTCATACATATGCCTGTACAGAGAATACCCATGTAATTATCCCTAATGTATCTCGCTAAACATACAATTATGAAATCAAATGAGCCGAAGGGTTAAGGACATAATTATCTCATAGATAGGTTCAGACAGTTACAAAACGGGGGTAATTGTGGAAAACCAGTTTATTATTATAATTATTATTACTAGCTATTGTTGGATGGTCTAGCGGATGGAAGTGATGACGTCATGGGCTCATGTGTTGTGGGAAAGGAAAGATCGGGGGAGGGGTGGGTGGATGAGGCGAGGTTAGCGACACAAAGCAAACTCAAAAAATATTTCCCCACCATTTCAAGCTTCAAGTCTCCGGATCTGAAAAGAACTTTCTACACGTCAAAAGGAAGGCACCTATGAAATTTCACGCAAGTCCGAGCTGTACGGGCGGCGGTAGGTCTTGTTAAAAATCCCGCGAGCTTTTTTTTAAATATAGATTATTATTATTATTATTGCTAGTTATTATTATTATTTTGTTTAATTTATTCTGGGGAAGTCGGTAAAATTATATTTTTATATACAAGGAAACACCATTTTTTTTCTTCATTTGAAATGTCCATGACCCCATCTCTCAACCCCCTCATGGCAAAATTTGTTATCGGTGACGTGAGAATTACTTTCATCGGCATTATCACGGTTATATTAATAACCGCAAGGTGCAAACGTTGACGGCACCAACCCTCTGAAAGTAATGCCACTCACAAGACCTGAACTCGTCAGTTACTCATCATCATCATCATCATTGCCTTTCTCACCCTGGATCAGGGTATAGGCCACCAAGTTACTCAGCGACACAAAATAGTTTTTTTCGCTGAAGCCTCTGGGGTAATCAACAGACATTGGATTCATTATTTGGACTTGTTACTGTCCAGTTATCCCCCGTGGTTGGTCATTGATGAATTAGTCCCCCTTAGTCCTAGAGACTGGTCCTCGCGTTGAGACGCATTTTGTGTGCCAAGTGGCTGTTAGTGGATATGAAAAGAGGGAGGGGGTGGGCATTAGTGAGCTTTGGAGAGAATACATGCGGAGGAGTATTTACTGAATAGACAGACAGACAGACGGACGGACAGACAGACAGACAGACAGACAGACAGATAGATAGATAGATAGATAGATAGATAGATAGATAGACCCGGCACTTTTTACAGAGCATTAGATAACACTTTTATTGCACTGTCATAGGGCGTCGGACTTTAAATAATTTTGTTTCTTTCGGTGTTTTTTAAAAATACCACAGGAATAAAAAAAATAATTTGGGGGGGGGGGGGGTAGGGGGTGGGGGGAGGAAGCTGAAAGAGTTCGGCTCGCCCCGCCTGTTGGTGATTTACGGCATTAATGTTATCTGTCTCAACCTTTCAGTAGTTGGTCCATTTTATAGTTCCACCCTCCCCTCCCACCGGTCTCTTATGTCTGTTGATTTCCCTTATCTCACAATGTACCCGACTACCGGGCCAAGGACTCACAGACGGGTGGGACATGGGCTTTTCCGCCCACACGGCTGGATAGTGAACGAATGGCCAGCAGGACTGGAATAGTCCACTGCACAGCTGTCCTGGCCATCTCGTGCTCATTTTTTTTTTTTCATCGTGTCTTTTTTCATGGTCCTGACAGACCATTGGTGCGCCTTGACTGAGTCAAACTAAATCTCGTCTCCTTAATGTTTGCGCATTCGTATCTCAACTCTACAGAATTTGATCTTCTTGGACAAGATCAACATCACAGTTGCACTCATCCACTTCGCTTACACATACAATTAAAAGATAACATATTTCACCTTCATGGCGATTTTCAAAACTGGTGTCCTCATGTTGGGTAACCGCCCCGAAAGTTCTCTCTGGAGTCACTTGACACTCAGCATGGCAATGTTTTTCATGACACTCGTGATGAAAGATATCGAAAACTGAAACATTTATTTTCTTTCCTTTCCCCTCTTCTGATCATTCGTTACGAATCACCGAATGCTATGCAACAACAAGTCATGGACTAGTTATAATGTTAACTCTGTAAACACACACACACGCACACACACACACACACACTCACACGCGCGCACGCAGGCAGGCAGGCAGACAGGCAGGCACGCACATACACACACACACACACATATACAGAGTTAACACGGGGCGACTATATGTATATCAAGGACTACTATATATAGTAGTCCTTGGTGTATATGTATATGCAAGTTGTGTTTTGTATGTATCATCGTCGTTGTTGCTGTTCTTTGATAGCCTCTGCACCCCCCAGTGTTCATTTAATCACTGCCATTTTTTTTACCGGCAATAGTCGCATTACTGTCTTGAAATGGAGAAAGGGTTCCGGTTTGAGGTCTTTGTGGAGGATCTCTGCCCTTGGCATTTGCACCTCAGATGCAAAAAGGGTTCAGTGTAACTTTGGCTTTTTAAAAAATTTCATGGGGTCAAATACTTCAGCTGTGTATAGTTTTCGTATTGGTTTTTCATGTCTTCATACAGACGCAGAATTAGAAAAGTTCATCGAGGAAGTTGTTCACGCAGCCAACAGGGGCGTGTCGGCAGTGAAGAATGTTTCACAGTCTGAGCCCAACTGGAGCTTTGGTCAAGCCATGTTCTTCGCCAGCACTGTAGTGACCACTATAGGTAAGTTTCATGTAGCTTGCTGTTGAAACGAAATGGCTTATTTTCCTTTGCCATTCTAAGTTTATTTGTTCATTAGATTATCACTACCATCCTCATTACCACGACCCCTCGTTGCTACCACTGCTGTCACTACTGTCATTGCTTTCAGCTTTATTATCATTACAGTTATTATGGCCATAACATGATAATAATAAAACTCCAAGCTATAACAAAGAGAGAATCCGAGCTATGAGCAATATGTGAAAATTACTTCACGATAGATACAGAAAAGGCAGGGATTCGCTGGCAACGTTATTGCCATCGTCTCTCGTTTGATAACCCTAGCCACACAAGCCTACAGTTATCATTTTCTTGTAACAATTGCCTGCGTTCTGTCAGTACGCGGCGTCATGTCTGCATAGCTGCTGTCAGTACGCTTCAAACATTCTGCCTTGCTGTCTTTGCCATTACGGCATTGTAAAAAATAGTATGAATTCAACCACTGTGGTCATGTGCACGGCCATCTTTGTTTTTTAAGTTTTTTTTTCTCAGCTTCTCATTCAATTAAAAAAAAAAAGTATATCACCACCTCTTTAAGACAACCACTTTATCAACCCATTCGCCATACGTCATCTCTTCACTACCACTGTCATGACACTATTTTATGCGGGCCTTTTCCGGCTAAATGTTTTTTTCGCGAAATTTTAATTGATCGAGCTTTGAGAATTAAGCTAAAAAAATAAAAAAAAATAAAAAACGTGAAACACACGAAATGAAAGTTATGGGGTCATTAAACTCAAACACAAACTCATCACTGCCTTTTTACAGTTTATCATCACTGAATTTCTAGGTGGTGCCTGTATTACTTCTACTCTTCTAATCAACCATCTGGTCATTTTCTTGTTTAGGTTATGGTCGAGTCACCCCGTTGTCCGACGCTGGTAAAGCGTTCTGTATCCTGTATGCTGTGGTGGGGATTCCCCTGACACTGGTGCTGTTCACTGCCTTCGTAGAAAGGTTGATGATACCAGCCCGGCAACTTTTGTACTGGCTTTATGGAAAATTGGGACACCTCTATAAGGTACGTTCATCTGGAGGATTTATAAAACTAAAGCTTGATCAACGAAATGTGTGCTAATCGAGGTCTGGTGATGCGATGTATTGCCAGATATGAAATGTGCAGTCCCCAAGGAAGGTCCAGCTATTAAAATGACAAATGCAGATAGGTGTAATTGAAATCAATGTCGTAATAAAGATGTGACAAAATGAAAGAAGCTAAATTCAAATGGTGCACCATAAGACGTAAGATATGGAAGGTAATGTTATTAGCTGTGGGCAGTTAAAGTTCTTTTGTATATACAGCAATTTTCTTTCCGAATGACGATATCTTTGCCAAAAATTAATTATGTAGCCTACATTGAATCAACTTGAAAATTCCGCTTATGGCTTGGATACGCCAGTTATGGCTTCCGACATAACTTGTCAGCGAAATTAATATCACAGAAAGCCGTAGAATATCTAGCAAAATAATGTAATGTGTGTTGTCCTTTTGCTAACATCATGGCAGCATTATCCTACTTTATGGATTCTGATAACATGCAGCTGTGTATCTGCTCCTTCACTGCTGTCCTTCCAGCGGTCACTTTATATTTTCCTCAGGTGTTCCATATACAAGTGCTCCATTTGATGATAGTCTTGGTCATCCACGTTATCTTTTTCATGCTCATCCCTGCGGCAATTTACACCGTTTTGGAACCAGGCTGGAACTATCTCGATGCGTTCTATTACTGTTTCATATCCTTGTCGACCATCGGTCTGGGGGATTATATTCCAGGTAAGAGGACCTAGGACCGAAGATAGGCTCCTAGTCACGATCTAACTCTACTGTCTTTGTTGGGATCGAAAGCTGGGATTAAGATATTATTCCCTTTGTTTGGAGGATAAAAATATGTCACAAATAGAAACAGTATTTTATCTATTTAGTTATTCACTTTCCTCTGTGGTTTGAACTACTTATTCATGGATTTTTAATTTCGTTGAAATACACTTTAAAATAAAATATTCCAGACAGATAGAAACATGTTCTCGGTATACTTAACTCATTTGCTAAGAAGTTTGTCATCCGACTGCTTACATTCCCTTTTGCCTGCCAGTTTGTTTGTTGATCTCTACCCTGTGAATGACAGCTAAGATAGCTGCTGCATTCGTGACTGCCTTTGGCTGAGCACCATTTACTTTGGTCTTTTGCATAAGTAACTAAACATTACCGTTATGTGACATAAAGAAACTCGAAGTTTTATCATGTAACATAAGTGACATTTGCATCTTTTTATTTTCTAACAGGTGACTCGGCAGACCAACCTCACAGAGCATTGTACAAAGTTGCCACAACATGTAAGTACTCATGCAACTGAACATCAGCTAACCTTTGTCAACAAAACACTCAAGGCATAAGAATCATTTGGTCATGCCAAATTACAAACATATTCTTTATTTGGTCTTTGTGTGGTTGTTTTTCTTTTTTTCATTAGCAATATTGCAATAGACAACAGGCCGTAATTATTTTCCAATCCAGACTGTGTCCGGTTAAATACACTTCCTGTCAAATTTCCAGTTTTGAATCTGCAATGTTTTGTCGCAAATTTGAAAGTTTAAAACCTAAATATTGTGGTATCGTGAAATGGTAGTGAAGGATCTGGTCTCCCCTGTGTGCACTTGGTTGTGAACTTGGGTACGGGTAAGTGAGAGAAGGAAAGAGAAACTTTCAGTGGTTTCCTGAACAAACATCCGTCTAGAAGGTGAGAAATAATGTATATAATATTGATACCAAACCATTTTGCAGTCTTGAGACTTCTTAGAGACAAAATACCGTTGTGTGTGTATGTGTGTGTGTGGGGGGGGGGGGGGAGGGGAGGGGGGTGAAGGTTTGCAGTCTAGTGCTTAAGGTAGTTTGTGCCTGCATGGGAAGTTTGACAATTGGAAGAGCCATGTAGTTGCTAGGAACTGCATACAACAATGCGAAACCTATTTTTGTTGTGCGCGATGTTGATATCAGGTGCTGGACCTATGGAATCAGTGGCAGTTTAAGGGTGTATAAGAGTGTATGGAGGCTGTTTTTCCAGGATTTGCCTTGGAAAAATAATTCTGACTATCGTGGAGAACTTAACTTCCTATTACGAATGCACATTGCCAGATAACACGTTTTCAAAATATTTTAGAATATATACAGATTGAATTAAATAATCTTTCGGCTTGGAGAAGATGGAGACATTAGAACTAGGTCCATCCTGATTGGGGTTTCCTCATCATGATAACATTGTCCCGGATAAAATAAGTTCCAATGCATAACGTGTACACCCTGCAGGTAGTTCTTGCTCTATATATCGCTTAAAAATTGTCTTTCCTTTGGGGTTAGCCAACGATCTGCTAGTTTTTGGTGAACTGCGAAAAAAAAAAAAAAAAAGCAACATATAGAAAATCGGAAATGTCAGTAACCAGCGTATCAATAATCCCATTCTTCTGAACTCTACAAATTAAAGGTTGTGAGTTGTTTGGGCATATTTATTACTGAATGCCAGTGTTTTTCCGAATACTGAGACTTAGTGGCACCTTGGTGCAATTTCCCCTGAAGAATGTATGGAAAACTCGTTCGCAAGGCGTTACCCTAATGCATTCAAACTCTCTGAAGTAATATCAAATTCATGCCCCCTCAGTAACCAATTGTTTGACTTGCAGATGATGTTACATTTGAATTTCTATCGTGCTGGTTAACTCTAGTGATGTCATTACCGAATTCGATATTCTCATGAGCTATCGAACGCGATAAATATACATTTGCATGGTGGTAAATACTCTCTGGTATATTCAATGCCTGCCTATACTTGTCCGTCCGTTTCCGAACACTTACCACTCTGTCGACCCATAGACCGAACCATAGTGATGATACCAGCATTCTGCATCTCGTTGTGTGTTTGTCCGTAAATCCATCAATCAAAGATTAGGAGATAGTTCCCAGCTGAATTGTATATCAAATAATAAAAATGTATTAATTTCACTCAAGGTATTGAGGAGAATGTCGCGATGTGGGTTAGATGGGGAGAATTCGACTGACACTCTTTCGAGGTCCGCTCCCACAATCGACGAACACACAAAAAAAAATACTTGCACTCTAAAAACTAAATAAATCAATTGCTTTGATTTTTAGCAGAACTGTAGGGCAGTTTAATTACAGGAATTAATGTAACAAATATAATTATAAATATAAATATCAATTCAAAGGCAACTGAATCTACTAATGAAACTACAGCTTTCTATAAAGACTAAACTTATTCACTCTAACTACTTGCAGGTCATATGAGTTAGATGCCAAATAGAATCCGCGCACGTGGCGACGGATATAACAGTTTAAATTCTATTAATTCAATGAGACATATTATGATATGGACATTTCCTCTAGACACGCCATGGAGAATGCTTGTACAACCATGCGTTGTCTGGCGGTAGCTCTGAAACTGTCTTCAAAAGTAAGTAGAACGGTTCACTTTCATCATTACAAATTAGTATGGACTCTCACCATGCGGCCCTCACTGGGAGTGAGAGCGCTGGATGTAAACGCTGTGGGTTCATATCAAACCAAGTAGCTTAGGCTCTGGAGCTTTAAAACGTGGCGCTCCTCACAATATGGACTGCTCAACTGCGTCTCTATGTCTCTCATCTGGCTGAGGACTATCGCCGTCCACTTCGTAAATGGATTGTCTACATGTGGCATCTATCTAAGCTCTGCACGGGTTTAAATACTAAAGCTATGTCTCGACCTTCCGTCCAGATTCATACATTTGATTGGTGCAGTCGCTTCAGCTCAGCCTGCAGTATTAATTTATGCTTGTCATGGCCTTGCGCCAAAATCAAGGTCAATTTTACGGTCTAGACAAAATTTAAAATGCGAAACATTAACTACTAAAATCTTCAAACCCCGTGCTTTCTACTCTTATGCACGAATTTCCGAACGCCAACTAAGCGTCTAAATAAACTACCTTTACTCGCCCCTTATCTATGTTAATCAAAATCACGGGGTCGAGAACTGCTCTGTCATTCCTAGCTATACATTTATTCTGTCTCGCCCCTCCTTCTCTCCATCTATCAGAAAAAAGGTGTTTCAAAACAAACTGTTCACGAGAACAGCTCAAGGACAACTTACGCTGGTTATAATCAACAAGATCGTAAAAATTAACTCACTGACGTCGTGACCTAGCACGGCATTTATGATCCTAATGTGATCATGACAGAGAACACTAATTCATAATTATAAATTATCTGCAGATCTTCAAGTTTCTTAAATAAAACACTCATCACTACAATGAACATCACCATTCTTATTCACTTTTACCAGTCATCCCGCCGCCCTCATCAATTTCAACCTATTTGTCTTTTCCATACAACAAAGTTTATGACGTCCCATTATTTCGCTACCAAGCCTGTCTTACCATGTTATGGTCAACAGCCTAATGACCACAGGACCTTGGAATCTATATTTCAGTTCGATCTTGTGGTTTTGTCATAATCATCCACATTGGTTTCGTGAGATTTCCTACGGAATGCCACCTTTTTGAAAACGTACGCAGTTTGTACGTACCACAGACTAATAAATTTTATTAGTCTGTGGTTTGTACGGCTTATTAATTTTTTCCCCCCCGACCACGCGGACGATTAATGAAGTATTTGTTGCGACAAAAAAAAATGGTGCTGCACTTGTAGCTTGGGAAGAAAAACGCTGGGGTTGAAATGGGTGGGGGTGGGGGTGAGGGGCGTCAAAGGCGAAGAAACAGACCAGTCTTAAATGTACGGTACATTGTAGTAGATCATTGTTTGCACGATGTGCCAGCTTCTTTTCACATTGCTGCCAAACTTTGACTATATGGATCGTCGTGATGGAGCCACAAAAGTACCTGCTGTGCAAAACATAAAAGCAGGGAAATGTCAGTTTGGTCATTGATGTCACTATTCTGAACTGCCAGGCACAACATTTACCGTAACCTCGCACATTATGTCCAAATTTAAATAATATTGAAGTAAGAATAAATTACTGTGTTTTAGTGATTCGTGTTTGATGTGTACGCTCCTCTCACTATGAATAAACGCTCCGGGCGAACTGGCAGTATGATTGAGCGCTCTTTTGAGCTTTTTTTTTTTATCTGCTATGAATGATGTCGGACAAAAACCCACAGAATGAATTTTGTCACACACCCCCCACATGTGCACACAGGCATTTACGAGGGCGCAGTTAAATAGAATACAGAGTCACAATGTAACGTGATATACAGGGCTTTGTGGGGTGTTTCATTTTGTGATCGGGCGTGAATCTCTTTCCGTTAGGCCTACTCGAATTTTCTTTTCTGATTTGCTTGTTGTGCAGTGCTCATGCGCAGAGCCTTGGGCAAATAAGTTTATGAATATATATCTATGTGCAGTCTCTGGGCTGTGGCTTATCTAGAAGATTGGAGATGTTGCTATGACAATAAACAATAGGTATAAAATAGGCCAAAAAAAAACAACAAAAAAACAACACCTGATATAAACTGAACTAAACTGGGCACAATTTACTGAACACTTAGCCACCTCTTGGATCAGAGGTTGATGGGGCTGCAGTGGCAGCCGGCTGAGAACGGTAATGTTGTTTCAAACGCCAGAGGGCAGTGGATGGCATTAATAGGCTGACTAAAACGGTGTCATTACTTAACATCACGCCAACGAGCATCCACTGTTTGTACTGGTTCAGATTGTGTTAAATCAATAAAAACAGACCAGTTTTTTTTGTTCTAACATGGGACACAAAACCTCGCCGCTCCCCCCCCCCCCCTTTTTATTTATATGTGCATTTTTTTCCTCTGGGGTCCTTTTTTTTGTGTGTCACTTTTACTGCCCCAAAGATCTTAAAATAGTATTAACCGGTGAATACTATTTTAAGATCTTTGTACTGCCCATGGATCGTTACTCATTCCACCCACTCACTTCCCCGTTGAGTTCAGCTGTTAACCAGACAATTATTTGCCCATGTGCTACATTAAGCTTATAATCACCAGCACTTTCATAATGTCAGTACATGTAGTTGTCAAAAGACCAAACACCCAGGCTATATCTCATTATTCGGATACACGTACAGCTACTCAGTGGGAGACCAACCCCATTGTTTATACAGCCACAGATGTCATTCTCCTCTACTGATACCATTAAATACAGTTGAGCATGGTTGTTTCACCATAGTCAGCATTCTTTCCTCGTGATTACAATTGATGCAATTATCAAAACACTATCCCTTCTGTCAGAAGCATTGTTATTCGCACTGTCAATAATGAAGTGTGTAGTTGGTTGAAAACAACATAGAACGGTCATACTATATGTATTTAATCTGCAGATTGTTTGATAAAAAAAAAAGACTTAAAAATTCGTTCTCGTAATACGCAACAGTTTCATTCATGATCTGTGATCTGTTTCGGGATTTCAACAGCTCTTCAAATGCAAATTCTGTACTCAGAAACAATTTTAGCATGTATAGATGTAATCAAAAATACTCGCATGTTTTTTTTTTTTTTTTCCCTCTCTCTCTCTCTCTCTTGTAACCGATTTGCAGTCAATTTCAAAATCAAAAGAGAAGAGAGTAAATAAAAAACCAAAGAGACTACCACGACCGGAAGCAATCCAAGCAAAGTCTTACAAAAGGCCTTACCTAACATCTGCTATCTTGAACTTCGCATCTTTCTTTATAATGATGGAACCAACTTTCTAATGGATAGATCGCCAGCAACATATGATCAGTATACTGACATGGCCTGTCTCGTTTTTCATAGTTCGAGAAAAGCAAATAAAAGCTTTAAGATAAAATACTTACCTGGTACCTGATGATGTCAGTTGTTTAGGTTAATAATACTGGTACACTCTGGCTCATTTGTTTTGTTTTGTTTTGTTTACATATGAAAGTGTTGGGTTTGACTTCACCAAGAACATTAAATTATTGCAATTTTGACCCAAGTCTGATTTTTTAAGTCAACTATCATTTCACAGTGGTGATATGGAAAATGCAGCATATAATGTTGTTTCACCCTGTCTGCAGTCTGAATACAGCAGTGCAGTTTGCTCTGATTTGTCATTGTAAAGAAAACTGGCATTTTCTGATTTGATGTTCTTCCTGCAGTCTACTTGTTGATGGGCATTACCATGCTGCTGCTGCTCATCACCGTCTTCTACGACATCCCTGAGCTGAACCTCGGCTACCACTTCTATCTGAAGAGTGACGAGCGTCACAAGGGGGAAGACGAGGAACAAACCAGACTGAAGCCAGCAGAGTCAGGAAACAGTAACAAATACACCAAGCAGGTAGAGCTGGAATCAAGTGTTACACGAAAGAGGAGCACGTGGATTACACCAAGTACTTAGGGATGACATCAAATGAAATAATATGAAATTATGAATATGGGTGAAAGGTAACAAACCGGTACACGACATGGGTAAAAAAAAATACAGCAACAGAAAGCAATTTCAAATTTATCTTGGTATAGCAGCAACTTTAAGGTTGACATTCCTGAGCATAAACTAATCCTAATCTGAATATAGAACAATTATTCATCACCTAGAGATGTCATGATCATCAATGCAAAAAACTGGGCCAAATGCACTTGTAGATTAAGATCATCCTCTACCGGTTTTGCTTTACTCAAAATTATCAGAAACAATTTTATCGCTGACTCTTGACCATAAGTATCTTTTTATATGCACAGGTTGATGACACCCAAAGCATTCGATCAGGCCAATATCAAAGTTATCAGCAAGATGTGATAACCCCTGTCACCGAGGAAGAACAATAATCTCCCCTTGCTTACGGGACAATGGATACTTACTTAGTCAGGACCTGCTTCAGTGTGAAAAGAGTGGCATAGTTCTTTGTAGCAAATTGATCTAAATTCATTGGTGTATGATCTCTTAGAACATCAAAAGCAGAAATTTTGATGATGTATTTGATTAAGCTTATATCAGTGTGTTTGCCCTGGAGCAAAAAAAGATTTAGATGGCTGTTGTTTTGGGAACATTGAGTGAATCGTGAATGGGTGTGTAATTAAGTCATTTGAACATTTTCATTAGAGAGTGACTATTTGTGCCATGTGGTCAGACTGGGCTTTGTTTGCATAATCATTTTTTTTATTTTTTATGTTTAAGGGTAAGGATTAGGTTTAGCTAATTTTGTTTCCATTGGTGACATGGCCACAGTAACTTTTGGGAAAAACTGGCCAGAAGTTGATGACATAAATCTCATGGGTGATTAGTTTGGCTTTGTGGCCCAAATAGTCTCTCCCAAATTTTATAGGTGTTTAGAAGCTGTTTTTGAGCCATGAATTGGAAAACCTGATTCTTGAGATAGTGGTGATAACATACATGTATTTTAAAGCCTAACAATGTTATACAAATCAAGGAGCTCATGCATGGTAACTATCCTAACTTGACTTTTTTTTAAAAAGTTGAGATGTTTGGCATGCTTGAAGCCCTTGACAGCCCGCGGGTTTGTTATAAGTTGGGGGTTAAATTTGGAAGAGTTAAATACAAATGTAAGGTTATTAGAATATTGCAACTGTTAAGTCTGATAAAGTTATTCAGTTTTTTGCTTCTCCTGAAAATTTTCTTAAAAACAGTAACAGTAGGCCTAGTTGTTACCTCGACCCCCTTGAAATGTCTTCACAAAATGAGCCTGATGTGTATGAGAAACTTAAAGAAAAGAAACAGTCAGTAACATTTATGAAGTGAACCTTGTGTTTGAAAGTCTTTATAGGCAGGATAGAAGGTTGTATACACATATTGAAGTAAATGTTGTCTGCTAGGCTCCTGAATTAGCATTTCACACAAAAGTGAACAAATCCCTGATGAAATGTTTCAGTTTCAGTGGCTTTGCTGAGCAGGTCCCTCATTCATGTATTGCTCATGGCAAAGTACTGGTTATAATTCAAGCATGCGATAGGTACTTACAAGCGCTATTTATTGTCAGTGATGTGGATATTTTGTATGTTAAAGATAATTAACTATGCCAGATGCAACTGTTATGTAAGTGACTATTGACAATTGCAGAACAAATCAGGGTATAATCAGTGAACACCTATCACTGGAAACTCAGAAAATCATTTTGCATTTGGCATTGTTTAGAATCTTTATTCCAAATATAAAAAGCATGAATGTTTATTAAAAGTAAGATATTATATTTCAGTACCAGTCTGCATTTCTGGCCATAAGTATTTTGGTGAGTTTGAGATATTTTGGCTACAGATCTTTAGAACTTCTGTGGATTTCCTAAGATCTTGAAAATATGAAATAGAAGGGGAAGAGGGGACACATGAAATGGAACAGATTGCAGCATTGGCTGGATGACTGGATGATGGGTTCACCGATCCCTTTCATTAGTTGATGGAATGGATAGAGGATCCTCTGACCAATTTGGGTGTTAAGGTGTCTCTAGATGATGTTGGTTGAAACAGCAGTTTGCAAGGCAGATTTTGTGATGACATAATTCATTTGATAATGACTCAGTGATGTGAGGTTTGAATGTAAATGAGTGAAGAATTATGATGCAGATCTGTAGATATAAATAAGTCTGTTCTATGGAAGGATACATCAATGAAAAAAAATCTCTATTCTATAGAACTTTTAGAAGGAAACATTTCTACATACTCAAGTTTCTATAGGTAATAACAATTTCTTAAAAATTAATTTTCTTAGTACTGATGATGGAAACTTCCATGCTTCTCTGATTTACTTCTTGTTCTGGAATTTTTTGTTTTGCTTTTCATAATTTATAAAGGAATAAACAAGTGTATTGTGAGTGTAACTGAATTCGTCTGAATGTGTATTCATGTTCATATTATGGCAGAGTTGTTAAATTTCTACATAATACTGTGTGAGCGAACAAATCTCATACTGGCGGTTAAAGTAGGCCCTAGGTGCTGATTGTTCAAATATATCAGTGATTCCTTTTTTTTCTTAAAAACAATGATAAATTTGCCATGATTGTTGAGGACACTGTCCATTAGCCCAAGAACATGCAACATACAAATTTCATCTTATCAGTTTACTTGACTATTTTTACATCTTTCCAGCCTCCCAGTATTGGATAGTATGGGGTGTCACAATTTAAGATGGAGAAAGGTACATGGTATAGAATGTCAACAAAACAATTTACAGGATGAAGTGGAGTAGTGGAGTGATAATTTACTCAAGATTTAGTCATTCTAAGGCTAGTTAAGTTTCAACATACATCTGCTATCTTTGAAGATAAAACAGATCATATGATTTTAAACTCCACAAATATACTTTAGTTTTACTTATGGCATCAGTCACCTAGGTAAACTGGGTATAGGAATTTTTCATATTTTAAATCCCTGAAGGTAATTACTAGTTAACTGCATAACGTTTTAATCCAAACTCTTCTTGCCAAATTTTGTCGATCTGCTTGTCATGCATGAGTGGTTTCTGAAGGAAGACTGAAGCTGGGTTCTCATGTATACGGAAACGGAAACGGCAAAAAATCCCTCATATAGTAAAATGAAAGAGTGTTTCCATGTGTACAGAAACATTCTTTCTATTTCACTACTTGAAGGCTCTTTGACGTTTCCGTTGACGTTTCCGTATACATGAGAATCCAGCTTTAAAATATACAAGAAATTGCAGGGTTTAGTTCCATTTATAGTTGATAATTAGAATGGTAGACCTGAAGGCATGGTGACCTCACCATTGTGAATTTGATGGTATAATGAAAATACAGTCATGTAATTTATGATGTCATATTTAGTTACAATTATATGAACATGAAGCCTATATATATAAAGTCATTTACAAAATGTACAAAACTTGCTATGAGCTGTCTACATGTATTTATAATATAAAGAATTTCTCATGTACACAAAAACTTCATGGAATTGAAAGCCTTTGTGTAGATTCAGAGAACTTCATGGAATTGAAAGCCTTTGTGTAGATTCAGAGTTCAATTTATGAACCTTTACTTTAATATTGCCCTATGTGTGGTAAAGCAAAATAAATTCTGTCTTTCAGCACGAACAACATTGTTGGCAGGTTGTAAGAAATTTACTCGTTTTCATAAGATGCGGATACATGTATACTGAATCTAACATGGCAAAGGTGAAGGCAAGCACTGGATATCACTGTGTCTGACGATGTGATAAATTTTGTTTCAGAATTATTCCAAAAATTTTTGCTATCAGCTGTTTTGAGAGTGTCTTCTTTATGAGATGGGGAAGTTTTAAAGTTATTCATGACCTGTCTAATGCTGGTATTTCTTGGAAGTCTGATTTGTTACATCTAATCTCCAATGTGATGATTTATCACTGCAGGTAATTATCAAATATGTCATGAACCAATGATTGTTCTGTATTCCTTTGGTAGGCAACAGGAAAAATAAGGCGCCTGGAAGGACTTTAGGAAAATTGTTAAAGAATTCACAGAGGTATCAGCTATGTTATCACATTCACATGGAATGCATTAATTTTCAAGACGCGTCAGTCAGTTTTATCTGTAAAAGGTTTCAAACAAATGTGCTGAGGCGAAAACTTACAAAACAAAGGAGTGAACATGTTATGATGCATATTGTATACATGTTTCTTTATTTGCTTATGTGATTTCTAACCAGTAAATCAAAATGATTTCTGATATACTATCAATGACTCATTACTTTTTCAAATTGTTAGATGGTAGAGCTTGTTTCAAGAGGACTGGTTAGGTAATCCAGGAATAATATAACTATTTGAAGGTTAGCAGATTAGTTTGTTAGAGCTGATTATGTTTCTGGTTTATACACCCCACACTGAATCATTTTGTTGGGGCCCTTATTATGGTTGTCTGTTCCAGGTTATACAGAAATTATTTTGTCTGCATAAAGATCCTAGACAAATTTGGATATGATCAAGAAAATACAGTGTATTCAGTCATCATTGGACACTAATGATATGATTAACATGTCACTTTCTTACAATTTGTCATCTTGTAAAGAACAAAATCCAAAATCTCTACTTGGATCCCTCTTTCTTTTCAGAGTAGTGGGTATTTCTTGGCCATTGTACAGGTAGAAATGAAAAAGAGCCCTTGGCCTTCCAAAGTCTAGCATCAATGAAATTCTGTACATGATTCCTTTGTGTAACCTGTGATACATGAACAAGGATTTATCAAAACTCTGGTTTATAAAAGTTTAAAAAAAAACAAACTATGTTAGGAATTAACTTCATCTTCCAGCAACACTCTTGATGTGATAAATTCAAGAATATTTTGTGTTTAATTATACATGTATTTAAATTATATGAAAATTTCTATTCTATTAACTATTATGTGTTTTCAATGTGTACCTTTTCCAAAATCATTGTTCCTTTGCATGCCTGGTGTATTACTTAAGTTTTGACGTTCCATGTCTCTCATATGTTATTACTTACCAGGGTCACCCGATCCGCAGTCAAACTCTTTTCAGAGCCCTAACCCCTTCCTCCAATCCTTAAGCCTTTACTCAATTGTTTACATTCCAAATCATGCCCGGCAACTGCTGGTCATGACATGGATCGCCAATCTGTAACTTGCTAGGTGTGCAAGTGGATTTATTTCTTTCATTCAATATTGTGCTTCAAGCACGAAGTACTCAACTTTGACCTCCAGTTTTGTGCTTTGTGATCTCATGTTGTGCTGCTCACTCTTTGTGTGATGAATATTTCAGTGTTGTCTCATAAATGGCTGTGAAATTTTGTGTCGATTATTGAATTCTTTCAATAAAGCATTACTGATAAAGCCAATATCTTTAGGTTTTCATTCAAAATCTGATCCCAGTATCTGTGATAATCTTGAACTCATCTGTGATTGACATCACATCAATGTACCTGACATACACCTCAAAACTTTTCCAAAGTTCCCTGATCGTGACATACAAACATTACATATATTATTATATTATACATGTATATATTACCACTGGTGCATAGATATTTTTAAAAATTACCTCAATACTAAGTGTACATTTAACTAGCTGCCAAATTGTAATTTTTCAGACTGTTATTCCTGTAATGGCCAGAGATTAGATTTTCCTTCGGTTGCATGGGGTATTGGCGGTATTGCCATCGCTGTGGTTCATTTATTTTGAGATGGAAATAACGTTTCACTGAACAAGGGAAGTAAGTCAGAAAAAAATTAACAATTTTGTGTAGCTTAAATCAGCAGTTTTCTTAATAACTTAATACACATTTATGTCCCTTAGTCTGAGTTAAAATTTTACTATTGGTCAATTGAAAATTATAGAAAGAACCATGCGCCCACAAAGTGGAATCCTCAGTCACATTATTATAAAGCAATAAATTAAATTCCCCCCCCCCCCTCTAAAAAAAAAATTCAGCTACGATTTCCAATCCAAACGGCTAAATTTACCTTGTAAATTTGTCTATAATTGACAGTTCTACCTAAGTAATCAAAACACAGAAATGACAGTTTGCTGTCTCTCCTCAAACAAGTTTTTTCGTAGCTGGAAACAGTATATTTTAGTCTTGTGTGAGTCATAGGTTAAAATACATTCTTGTTTATGTCAAATGTGTGGAGTAAAAATCTGGGCATTAAAGACATGCAGCAGATCGAAATCCAGCTGTCAGATTACGGAAGCAAATCAGAGTATTTTGGGTTGCAATGTACCAGAACATACAAAAGTTAAAAATGGGAGTAACTGTAAAATGTGGACCACCAAATACAAAATTTGAATCCTTTTTCATTTGAAAACACTGGTACTCGTAAAATTAACATAATGGGAAATAACATTTTGTTTCGTTTGATAATCTCAGCTGTCGGATATGAAATATGCTGACATCCAGTCTGTAACACTTTAGCACTTTTTTATATGAGAATTCCTGGCATAAAATTCAGTTTACATTACGTAAATATAAGTTCTGATTCTCCTAAACACTTGACAAGAACCACTTTTGTCAATGTTCCAGGTTGCCACCATCACATATTTTGTAAGAGATATTCATCACAGATTTCTGATTCTTTTTCTTGTTGAAATAATTAAAGTGTAATCACGGTGGAACCCCTAATTTTAAAACTACAGCTGTACTTTCTGCGTAGACTTGGACTATTCTTTAATAAGCAACTGTTTTTCACATGCGAAGCTAAATTTTGTAAGGTCTTTGATGATTCTTTAAACAAAATGCCACTTATCCAAAAAACATTGTTCACTGACAGTTGGCCAAGAAATATGTTGATTAGCAGTCCTGAGCCATTTATCTAGACAGAGGAATACTGACGCAATCCTTTGGAACTTGTCTCCAATAATTAATGTGGAATACATTTAGAACTGCAACATCAAAAGACTAAACACCAAGTCATGCATTACTTGTAGAAAAGTTGTTTATTTCATGAGTGCAAAGTTGCTGCACAGGACAAACACATTTCAAAATGATTAAATGAATGAAAATTACAAACTAGTTGAACAAATAAAATGATGCATTTCTTTCATACTGGGGTAGTAGCACTGCTTACCATTTCTTCTTTGTTCTAGCCTTCTATCCTTTTCTCGTCCTCACATTTTCAGTTCTAATTTTGCTTACCATTACTGTACTTGTGGAACAGGAAGAGGGAGATCCATCTCTAATGACTTGTGAAATATTGCACGAATGAAAGATTGAGAAACAGTTGTCTGTTCTCACATGTACATCAAACACTTGCTAGTTGTCATAGCCACAAAACTAAGAGAACATAAATACAAATCACCATATGACTGTATGTATAGCAGCCAAACAAAGTGTGTCAGATGGCAGTATTTTATCCAACTAGGTCCTTATGAAAATCTATTCAAGATAATACCACTATTACCTTCTACAAGCAAGCAAACACATTCTGCATCTTCAAAAACCATGACGGACAAAATTCAACTACTGTATTGGTCTGCTGAACTCTTAGCAGTGTTAATTATACATTTTTCTCAATTAAAAAAAAAGCCTGTGGATTTTCCATGACCACCTACAGAATCAATGACTGAAAAAAAACAAAAAAACAAGAACAACTGTTATATTTGGCTGACACTGGAATGCCACTATTCAAAACATAACTTGTTGACACCAGACACACAAAACCCTGGCAACATATCATGACAATGTAAACAAATGAAACTTGCGGTAGACCTACAGTGTGTGCCAGTGTCATGATGTGATCATGGGAGAATGGGAGGAAGAAGATGATGGAGCTGTTGCCATTCTGGCTGGTGAAGGTGAGATGTTTGGAAAGCTGTACAGTCCACAGTATGCATCTTGCAAGGCTCTGTGACAGGCAATGGCCTCCTTGAAACCTCCAGCTCTTTCTGAATCTGTGGCAGCTCTCACATTCAAGAGGTATCTGCAATAAGATTATTTAATTATTTGAGTATATTTTCTTGTAGCTGTACACTGGTGCTTGTATTAAAAAAGCTAATATTATTATAAATGACCCCCAACATCCCCTGAACAAGGAATATATAAGATCTGTAAGAAGTTTAAGGCTGTTGTCAAAGAAAACTAAAACTGAGCGCTACTTTAAATCGTTTATTCCATCATCAACTAGGATGTTACAATAATGTCGTCATCTTGATCGTAATCTGTGCACAGTTGAATTATGTCCTGCGTGTCAGGTCAATGTGTTTTAGTTAGGGAAGCATATTGTGTGCACTGTTAATTTTGTTAATTTAGTTAATTTATCAGTGTGTGTGTATATGTGTGTGTGCGCGCTATGTATCATACTTTCTGCTTCTGTAACTGTATTGTTATGTATTCAATGATCAAAACAAATTTCCTTGTACAAGGACGAATAAAATTTATCTTATCTTATCTTATCTTGTATGTAGACTTGTTTCCCAATAAACCAAGTCCTGCACAGGTCAGTCAAATTGTTAAATTAATATGGAAGTGTACATACATAAAACTGTGCTCCACATCACTTCACTGATGAGGTACCCATGTTAGAATGTAACAATATATACCTCAAAATTAAGGCACAACCACTGAATTTACTATAAACAGTTGTCTTGATCGAATTTGAAAAAAAAAAAATTGAAAATAAACTGTATACAAGAATACTCTTTAAAGAGCTTAAAAAGAGTAAAGGTATGACAACTGTCCTACTGTCTTAAGAAATGACAGCATCAGGTGAGGTCTATGCCAGGTAATCAGCTTTATTTATTTTGTATAAAAAGTTTTTAACGATATGTTTGCTGTTTCATTTTTACATTCATAATGCTAGGCAGAAGTCTACCAGCTGCATATCGTTGTAACTATTGCAACTGACTGTTATTTCCATTAAATGTAAAACAGAAGTCTCTCTTAGGTATGCTAATTAATCAGGGATGGAACCACGCCACAAAAAAAATTCCTGAACTTTTTCCGGCAAGCACTTGTCATGCGCGAATGTAAAAGATGGCTCAACAATATATAAAGGCATGTCAATATCAGGCACCTATCCTAAAGATATGAATAAATGATGAATGACATGAGGTACCATCTTCATCCCGTGTCATTTCTCACTTGTCTCTTAAGACCACACTATCTTTTATTCTTAGATCTAGATGGGTTACATTGCAACTTTACGTGCTAACTAAAACGTATCACAACTTATTTATATTACCAGTGACTTTATCCAAATATTTGTTGAACTAATCCCTACCCAAATGCAAGGTAGATCTAACTTTTGATTGGTAATTCCCTCCCCCCCCCCCCCCCCCCCTATTTCTTTACAAACAAGTCAAGATCAAGACAAGCTCTATTTCAAGTCTAATATTCTAACTAACACAGCCCATATAATCTTTAACCTACCAAGTCACAATTCATGCTGAATGAAACACTAAAAAGAAAGGTAGGCCTAAGTATGCTACTCATTGCTAGATATGATCTTTTTCTAGGTCTCAGCTAGATTTTGAAAAAAGTAACTCTGACATTACACCATGTTGACAAAGTGTCTTTGTGCCTGGTGGCTGGTTCTAGATTTAGTACAGACCTAAGTCTAGAGGCTGGTTCTCTGCTTTTATTTGAACGATGCCCTGAAAATTAAAGACTGCTATTATGATCACTGTCACTACCTTGAAATATCATCTTACAGGCTTCACCATTTAAAAATCCAACGGAAAATCACTCATGAGTCACGAAAACGATCACACCCGATGCTTCATCATGTTATCTCTCTTTGAGGATGCCGGATCTATCACTCAAACGCAAAGAAAAGAGCTGAACTGACAGACTGTAGGGTAGCCTAGACCTACACAACGAAAAGTACCCGGGGCGAAAGACCGGAAGTGCCAATTTGCTTATTTCCAGTCATCGTTGTTTTCCGCCAATCGCTCTTTTAATGATCTTTTCGCATTTTAACTTCTTTGCCGGACAAAATATCAATAGCAAGGGGATAAATAATGGCAAAAAAAATTTTCCAGACCTCCAGAATTTCCGGAGCCAGTTCCATCCCTGATTAAAACAGAACTGCTGAAAATATTTCTTTATGCTAAAGCTATCAGTTAGTCTATGACTCAATATTCTACATGATAACTGAACTGTTCTAGTCCCGTTGGTAACATTTAAAAAACTGAAATAAGCAAGATATGCCCAGTTGTCAAAATGAGCACGTGAGTTGGCTTACATACAAAAAAGAAAAAAGACAGAACTAATATAATGCCAAATGTATATTTTCAAAAAGCAATCAAAATTACCATATTCCGACAACATGTATGAGAAGGTTCCGAATCACATGCCCTTTCATAATTGAGTATGGTATATTCTGGCCCCATCAAATCATATGTTCTGGATTACTACAAATAAATACTAACTACTTTCACACACCTCATACACTTTGAGGAATGTCATATTTCATCTTATGCGGAAAATTATAACTTCTGTATACTTTGAATAAAATTTCAAAATTATCTTGGAAATGATATAACCCTTGTTATCATTTCACTTTATTATTTCAAATTTGTGGATGGCAAGAAAATATAAACACAAATGACTTGTCAATTATGAAAGTGCCTTTTCCTGCTTGAAGACAAGCATTTTGGAAATGGGCATTTCGGGAATAACTTACCCATCTGAATATATTTCGTCCATTGATGGGGGTTCTGGTCCACACCATTCCATAATAAGAGGACAATATCTGTAGATCTGACCATGGTCTTGTTTGATGAGAGGTACAATATCGTTCTGGTGACCCTGAAATTGACAGAAACAAAACTTGGGTCCATTACCTGAGAAATAAGAATCTAAACAACTTCTGTCATATAAGTACATGACTGATGCTTGATGAGGGTACATCTTTCGACAGATTCAACAAGTGCTGATTCACTAATTGAGAAACCAGAAATAGAATAAACTTTTATCAAGTGAGAACATACTGAGATTAATGAAATGTAAATCCTGTGAACATAAAGAAACTGGGGACAAAACAAGGCTCTTTAGTATTGGGAATAGTGCTTTTAAATCCCATATAATTTCAAAGAACAGGAACCAAAAAGGCAGAGTACAGAGGAAACAGCAATCATGAAGCTGGTGATTGGATAATAGGCAAATGGTCTCAAATTATACACAGAGAGTAGATACACATCTTCTTTTTCTTGCCGTTACATTTCCAAATCAGAACAAAAATTGTTTAAAATGACAGCAAAAAGAGAAAGCTTACAATTCTGATGCCTGTGGAGAAAGCTGTGGCGGCAGCTCTGGCTTTGGTCTCCTCCTCTTCATGATGAAGTGTCTCCCTGTGGGAACTGATGATGTCTTGGGCTGGTGCATCAGAAAACATCTGAAACATTAAAAAACAATCGGAATGAAAATAATTTTGAACATCTTGCTCGATGAAACAAAAAAATACATGCTTGTTTTCCATTTCTTTAACATTATTCTGCCGTCAGCTTCGGGGATGTATGCAGGACTCTCAGAAAAACAGAAGTAAACTTTTTCGAGACAGGACAAACAGAAGAAGAAAAAATTTTTTTTTTTTTTGTTTGGTCTCCCTCATTCATGAATTTTCATATGAAATTTGGACAACAGTGGAGAAGTTTTGCTTGATCTTATCACACTTCATTCTGTTTCCACCAGTCAGGAGTTGTTTGAAGGCTTTTTCCTCTTTACTCCTTGGAACAGTGGCTGAGTCCCCTTGGCTAAAAGCACTCATGATTCTTTTTTTTTTTCCAGGTAAACCTATGCTGTATGTGTTGCACCACCTCAAGGCACTATAGCTTGGTTTCCCCAATTCTAATGAATGTGAAAATTAAAATGTTGAAAATATCAAAATGTCAACATCCTAATATGCATACATTCTCTGAAATCCATGTTTTTGTGCCATGTCTTAGCTTTGCAATATGTGAGTGTGCATGGGAAAACCCGGCATAAGTCGGCAACATGACATTTTGAGTTCTGTGCATATAATAAAAGACAAGACATTTCTGACAAATTGAAGTCAATGATCCCCCTAAAACAAGATTTTGAGAAAACGGCATTTAATCCTATAAGTGGCAATAGCTAATTGACAAAGTAATATTGGAGTGATTGCTGTTAGGAAACCGTAGTCTAATAACTAAGCAGTTATAGAGATCATAGTGAGTAGTGTTCACTGCTCATCTACAGTTTACCCTGTAATGTGCCACGGTCCCCTAGCAACAGCCAAATCAGAAGTTTTTCGATCTTGTTAGGAGACCGTAGTCTAATTACAAAGCCGTTATAGAGATTATAGTGAGTAGTGTTCACTGCTCGTCTACAGTTTACCTTGTAACATGCCACAGTCCCCTAAACAACAGCCAAGTTGGAAGTTTGTGTCGGACCCATATTTTCACTTCAAAGCCGTTTTTCTCAAAATCAGTTCTGCCGACTTATGCCGGGTTTTCTCATACACACTCACATATAGTTATATTGCTTGACAGTCTAACCTTAGATTCTGATTTCAGATTTTATCTATGAGGCTCAAAAACCCAGAATTCACAATGAATAAAGTGAAGTTCTGTCAGAGAAGTACTGATGGTGCTGATTCATAAAGCTCAAATGGAAGAGTAGATAACAACTACCAGGCTAAAGATGAAACACAAAATACAATTCTACAGTATGGCTACCACAATATCCATGCTACATGCCACCTTGCCTTAATTATTTCTCTTTAAGCTTTACATGGGCCTGAAAAAAATTCTGCTTGATAATAGGCTGTTGATTTTGTCACAAACTTTCCACAATATCATGTTCTATACAACTGGACTGTTGCCCATCATAGATTCCTGAATCATAATCTGTTCATCTCACCAAATCATCAATCAAGGCTTCCTTAATTTTCCTCTTGGCTGCTCTCTCTTTCTTCTCACCCTCTGCAATCATCATTTTCCTCAGTGACACTTCCTGGTGCTCTTGTTCAATCAGTGACTCCAAGTATTCTTCCTCTTTGCTCTAATTCAGATATATTTATACATACATGTACATGTGAAAACAAGGAAGGGACAATCTTCAGTTCTTGAAGAAATAGTTAACATCTCCTGGAAAATCTCATATTCATGTACTACAGTAATCTCAGCACATCAGCACTAGGACTAGATGTATTTTATTGACACACTGCGAGAACAGCACTCACCATACCATCACAGGGAGAGATCATGAACGTTTTCATATTCTACGTAAATTCCCAGGTATAATGAAAACACCACATGCTGTGGCCTCCAACAGGTCCATTAAATTAAGCTGTCCATTCCAATACAAAACCATGTATCACTGGAAATTAACTTAATATCCTATGACCAGCCGCACCGGAAAAAAGCGTATAGGTCGTTAATTGGTCGGTGTTTGGTAACACAAGTATCATACTTTAGCCAAACCGGAATAAAACGTAATCCTTTTCTGCCGGTTGTTTATAGCCGTACCGTAAGAAAGCGTAATTTCCTATATAAATGCACGCTATGATACGGTCTGGCTGCTCCTCCGCAAGGCTGTGTTGCAATTTATTACGGTATGGCCGTTTTGCGGGTGGTCGTTGATTTCCGCTTAAATACGGTGCGGCCTGACTGGGGTTTCGTTCCAAGTCTACCATCACTTGACTTCTTTTTTAAGATAGGCGTATCCTGTGCAAGAATCATAGATCCAAGTTATCATCAGGTAAGACTTGCTTTTTTTTCTTCTTGTTTTTTATTCAGTAATTAAAAAAAAAAAAACACCAGTGTTGATGAATTATCAACTGTGTAACCAAACAAAATTCCCAAACACGTTAGGGTTGCTTTCATTCAGTTGTGAGCCTCATAGCAACTTTTCTTTGTGTTTTAGCTAATGGTTTTGTTTAATGTGCAAGTGACTGCATGATTGAGTGAGTGAATGAGTGAGTGAGTGAGTTGGTGAGTAAGTGGGAGAGAGAGGACCTACGTAATTCATTTCTGCTACCATCACGAGTAATAACAATGTATGCACTGTTTCTCCAGATAACACCAACCGATCTTGACACCCTGAGGGAAGCGCTGTCAACAAAACAAGAAAATGTGACGGAGCAGCTCAGAAGAAACTATAGTCACTTCCTCCAGTCAACACTTACAAGCGCAGTACATGTACCACAATACGAACTATTGCCTACTGACAGTGAAGAACAGAAGATCATTCCAGCATCCTTTTCCGAACGTCGACCCCTGGCAACGGTAGGAGATGGAAATTGTCTCTTCAATGCTGTTTCCATTGCACTGATTGGCTCAGACTATCTCGCTCAGTCGCTTCAAATCCTCACATCAATAGAATTAGGAAGAACTAAGAAGAGACTACAACTACTTCAAAGATCCTGTCATCAGTGACAATCTGTCCATGACTGACTGTGGCTATGATCATCAGCGATGATGACATTGAAAAATGCTGGCATGAGCATGGTGATATCAAAGCACAACAACAACTTGCTTTGAAAACAGCTTGCAGTGGTTACTGGAGCGGATTGCTACACTTCATTGCACTTGCAAATGTTATTGGGCGTCGACTTGCGTCCGTTTACCCAAACACAAAAGGATTATGCTTAACGCTGCAGTTACTGTATAAAAGAACTCTCTCTTCTCAGAAAATTCAAATCTGGATGATGTAATTATTATGATTTGTGGTCCAGATTATGCACAGATTTTGCAGGTGTCTTCGAACCAAATCACTTTGTGCCATTAATAAGGGACGTGCCCTTGGATTCAGACGAGGAAATATTTGAGAAGACATTTACAGTGCTGGAACCAGTGCATTTGCCAGTCGTTGACAATGAATGGGGTGATTGCCTCGTGCCTTTAAAGAGACTGAAAACTGATTTAAAACAGGATACCTGGGCGCAGATTACTTCCTCCACCTGGGAAACAGATGATGATATCCCCCTGAAAAAAAATTTAGACACATGCACACAGATTGATTCCTGCACCTGGGAAACTGATCATGATGCGGACACCAAAAAACTGTCTTTTCGGGCAGACCAAGGGCATGTCGCCTCTGCATGAAGCACAAGATAAGGACAAGAAGCGACAAAGCAAAGGAAACGAGGGATGGGTGTCTACAGTGCCAGATTCATTTGCACAAGGACTGTTTCTGGCAGTACATGTACCACGAACAAGCGTGCAAGATCTCATCCTCTTCAAATCTTGTTGCCAAACGTGATGCCTTAGCTTCACCCAAACGGACGATGCCATTGCAGAGTCAGCACGTTCCTCCACGCCATTTTCACGCCAGCCTGTTGTGACAACATCGGCCCGTTTATGCAGATCACCTCGAAAGCTAAAAATCACTCGAGATGCCCAGTACTAGCACTGGCTATAGAACAGTGATTGTGCTTTTTAATATTGGAAGACAATCAGTCAAATCAAGTTGATTTTGTTTTCTTCACTCAGTTCTTTCCATTGATGTTTGACTACGACTGGTTATTCACCTATACAGTGTTTTTTCTTTGACAAACTTCCTACCTGATTATGATTTCCTTAAAAGTCGTACACATGCATTTTAAGGGTATTTTCTCATTTTTAGGGCTAAAATAAAAAATGACCCTGTTGTCTCTTAGAAATCATCTTAAGAGTAATAAGAGTTGAATACTTGTAATTCTCTGCAGTTTTTTTTTCTTGTAGACTTGACAGGTAATCTTACTTGTCTTTGATTAAGCCCACAAGTGCTTAGAAAAAAAATATGGAAACTCATTCCTACCAACAGCAGTGCGTTGAGAAAGGGTGCCCAGGGTGGCAATGATTGATTGCATCTAGCTGTCTGTTATCTTATACTATAATTGAGCTAGAGGTTGAACATGTAAGCAGCTAAACTTCACGACTACGACATAAAAAATGAAACTTGGTGTACTGCATCAATTTTTGGCGGAGAGTTACCTGGACACATTCATTTAAAATAAAAGCAGCCTTTAATATTATTTGTTTAAGAATGTTTGTCTTATATGTTTTTATGTACATCTATATCTAGACTCCATGTGTGAAAAGGCTGGCGATCTTAACAGTGCCTTACTGGAACATGTCTAAAACATTTTTATCACTCCCAGTCGGCTAACAGTCTATAGTACTTTGTATGGCGCTTTTAAACAATAAAACACGTATTTTTAGTGCTCCGTCTACTAGTCTGGAGTGGAATCTATAAGTATAATCCTGTAGTCTTCGTGTCTTTACAAATCTCTCCTCCAAACAGAATCTGTATGGTAATATTTAAGAAATGTTACACCCCGATGTGTCACCATTAAGCCTACAGGCTGCCCGGGCACTCGAACAGCCTTCACGGGCGGGGAGGCTATGGTGGCGATACGCTTTAGTACGGTCTGGCCAAATGAGACATGTATAAAATGGCGGAGATAAAACCGGCCAGAGCGTAACAAAGCGGATTTTTTTATCCCTCTTTAAAAGTTAATAACCACATTCAGGGTAAAGACACTGTCTTTAAATTTAAAACCAGGTGTCACCAACCACTTTTTAATGCATACACGGAATTATAAACAAATTCATTGAAAAGGAACGCAACAAGAAATAGTTTTCAAATCCTACCATTTGCACAACATGCAGTGGAACGCAGGAAAAGCTTCAACACGGATACTTTGAGTCTTCGCACATCAGTTTCTATGAAACTTACATTCATAAAATTAAGCATGCACTTACAACATGTATTAATGAGTGCCTCGTGTGAATTTCGGGCTGATTGAAGGAACAATCGTTCTGTTACAGCGTTCAGAAAAAGTGCAAAACAGACAAATCGGCCGGCCAAACGACACCCCGTTCCATAACGTAAACACTGGCTGTGGTAGTACATTACGCTTTTATACGGTACGGCCACAAGAATGTGGCTTTTTTTTAAGACGCTGGCCGGACAAAGGATATGGTTCATAATTGGCAGAGGTCTGGGAAGCAATATCATAAATGAAACTGATGTCCAATTTACTGACAACTGTGATATGATGGTTTATATCTGTTATCAAAGTCAGCTGGACTGATCGGCATTTTCTCCACTGTTTCATGCCTTTTCTCCCAGAAAATGTTGCCACCATCCACCAGTGCTGTGAGTTACTCTAATTCCAGGACCTGTCACTTATTGATTATTTGCCTCCCACTTACCAATTTTGACTGATTCTTTCTGATTTGATCTCTGTTCTCCTTTTTGTATTGCTCAATCATTTTTTTGGTTGCATCAACATCAACATGATTGCTCAAGTTGAAAACTGGGAAATAACAACAAAAATGACTTCTATGTACACTGAAATGAGTGAATCCAAATATACCAATTGTAATACTTAAACTGTTAAATTTATTCATTCATGATGAAACTACAAGTCAAGCTATTCTCTTTTTTAAAGAGTTTATGAAAAGCAAAAGTAACAAAAGCATAGTAATTGTGCTTTTTCTTCCTCTCTTAATTTGTCTAATAATACATTTTGAAATGCTCATCTAGATAAAACACTTGTTTTGAATGCCAGAGTCACAACTGCATATAATTTGTACTTTTTTGGCACTGCAAGGTTTGTGATTAACAATGAAGATATTTTCTGAAAATATGAACAGAAATTTTGCCTTTAAATATTATATAATGCTCCTGATACTTCTATACCTATTGTTTCTATCATTTCCAGGTAATCATTGTATTCACGTAGGTTTGGAAAATCATCTTCCTTCTTGTTGAAGCTGTGGAAAGAGATTTAGGGATACTGACAGAATGAATTCAAAAAATATCATGGATGACTGAAGAAGTATATGATGTACTTTATCACATATCGATGCTGGTTATACTTTTATCTATTGCTAAAGTCTATTTGAATTTTTTTTAAACACATAGAACTATCTTAGTACAGCAAAAGATGACCAGAAGATAAATTAAATGTATACAATCTCCATTAATCTCCTTTAGTGTTGCCTGTGTTGGTGATAATCAAATGCTATTTAATATGGGTGTAACTTTAGTTATAGATCTAACATTTTGTGTTTTGGTACTAGAGGCAGAGTACATGCAATACATTCAGTATTGTATTATATATGGGCGATAATTTTTCATTACCTAAAATCTAAATTGAATATTCTATTAAATGGATAAAGTTATATTAAGTGGATAATGCTAATATCATGTTAGTGGGGAAGTTATTCTCAAATTTAAAGTACCTATCATTATGAATTACTTCTCCAGATTCGCACCATAGAAGGCATACAAGGTAGACTACCAAGCAAGTTCTTACTCTCTTAAAATACGCCTCCGAATGTCAACTTCTTTCTCCACTGTTGCATCCTCAAATATCTGCAGCTTAAAGTTGGATCTTCTGAGGGCAGTTCCACATTCAGGACAGGCCCCTGATCCTTTCACAAAGAGCAGGTCGACACAGCTTTCACATCTGATAATGGAAGCAATTTTTCATTGTTCATTATTATCTTTGTATCACAGGCATCAGACATGCACATTCCCATCTCATAATGTACATTTCAGAAATTTCTATTTTACTTGACAAATTTTTACTTCAGTCTGATGAGATACCAGTATAGGAAAGATGGTGTCTTATGCGACTACTGCCAGGCTGCACTTCTCAATGCACTCAGCAGTTGATCCCTAGGCAGAATGTCAAATTTATATAAAAACATCCCTATAGAGGACTAACTCACAAGGGAGGGGGGGGAGGGGGGGGGGCTCCTGTGACCCACCATGAACTGCCACTCCTAAAGCCACATCCTTGTGTGTCCCCAGTCCCCACATCCATCTGCAGTTTGGAATATTTCATCACTGGGACATAACTAAATTTGGCCATAAGACCCATTCAGAAGTCTTCTCCCAAGTATATGATTAAAAAAATCTGGGGAGAGTTCCATATACTGACAATGACCAGAGGATTCATTACAAAAACCTTGAATCTATTATGAAATAGAGGATCGCACTTTTGCTTAAAATTGCAACAATAAAGGATGGATTACTGAAAATAGAAAAGAATACTGGCATATACGGGCCTAGATCATCTAATTTTATCACGAAATACATCCTGAAACAATGTCCCTAAGTTTTCATCTTTAAGTCACTGCCTCGCCTCGCCATCATGATGGTGATGAACCCAGTTAGCCCTGCCGAGATGTAAAGCCATCATGATGGTAACAAGTTTTACAATTTTATGTGCCTTTGTACAGCAGAGGAGGGGAACAGGAAGGTCTTCCGCCTGTCCGCGCCAGTCAAGAAAACACAACTACCCCAACCCCTTTTCGCCTGATTAGTCAATCTGACTACCACCCATTGATACAAACTGACTAGACCCTCACGCCCCCAGGTCCATCTGACCATTCCAATGCAGGTTGTTTAAGCTTGTATCTTAATCATATTATGTTTGTTAACTTTTTGGTAAGTGGCGCGGATGGGGGGAAGACCTCCCGGGGAACGAACTTGCGGTCAGCATGTTGTCACCCCTTTTTATATTGCTATTTACTTTTGACCACACTGGAGAAAATTTAGATGAATTAGCTCTGCTTTTCATTTAATTCCCACATTATGTTTTGAGGGAAGAGAGCTGTCAAAATGTCAGAGAGATGAATCTTGAATGTTTACAACTTCATATAGACTCTATTTGCTGAAGAGGCATCAGGAAAGGTTTTATGTGAAAGTTCAGATGACGAAACTGAAGTTTTAGTTGACACAGAAAATCTAGATGAAACTGAAAGTGACTGCGGTGAGAATTTCTATTTCTGGCAGAGAAGAAGGTTAACTAACTTTGACACCCCATGGAAACCCCTTTCAAACAATGAGTTTGAGTTATTTATTATCACTTTATCAGTGAAATTGAAAAGGTGGAAGAATGACCTTTCATTTGATGTTACCCAAATGTAAATCTCGACAGTAAATGGAATTTAAAAAAAAAAATGGTATAAAAGCTGCGCATATGATATCTACTGGAGGCTAGCTGGGCCTAAATCTAATGGCTGCGTATAGGCCTACAATGTGAATGAGTGAGTCAAATCCAATGAATGAAACTTACAATGAATGACCACAAATGTTCACCATCAACTTCAAAGATGGATTTCTATATTTTGTTGTTTTGCAACGAGGACATCCTTGTTCTTCCATTATGAAATTCACAAAATGACTTGTCTCAATCTTTGAGAAATCAAGAATCACAATGTCAGCATCTCAGTATGTAATAAGTGTTCGGTGCCATGTTGTTTTCAGTGGTAAGTCATTTCTGTACTCTTTGAGAAAAAGAGTTCGATATTGGATGTTGAAGATTTTTTTTGGAGTAGTTTCCCTTTGTCTATAAATGCCTATTCGCCCATTTCAATATCGGACAGTGAAAGAAAAACAAAACAAAAAATGAATCTGCCATAGGCCAGGTACAAAAGTGACGGTCTTTGTGCAAGAGGGCACATGATTAGTTAATTAGAAAAAAACACTGCAATATCTTTTACATGAGATTCAAAGTGCACAGATCAGACAATTCAATATGGTTTCGTCCACAAAGTATGACATTGTAGAAATTTTGGTTCCATGTTAGACGATTTATTCTGTAACGGGGGTAAAGCACAATGGGAAAAAAATGAAAAAAAGAGAGAAAATGTTTGGTGTATGCTGATTGGCTGGTTTTGGGGCGAAATAGTGACAGATAGTGTCACTTTTCAACTCGTCGCAAAGGCGCATTTAAAATATTCTGTGATTTTAAAAAAAAGAGAAAATTTCAAATCCATAAATTTATGAACACTAAGATAATGAAGCCCTTACAATCAGATATGAGCTCATTAAATGATGAAATAGGCCTATAAACCTCTATAGCCAAACCTATTTCTTTGTTACATTACCGACGTGCTTCTAAAAATGTAATTGCAGATTTTGTATTTGTTTGTTTGTTTGTTTATTTGTTTTTGCTTATTAATATCACTTTCTGTTGAGAAACTTTTGGGATTTCTTACCATTAGGAAAAAACAACAACATATTCTTCAAACTTTATTCGATCATATCTCCCATGAGTGTTTGTTAATTTCTAAAAAAATGTATAAGATTATGTATAATAAGCCTGTGCACTGTTTTTTTAAGAAATAAAAAAAGAAGGTTTGATCTATTATCAACGAATTAGTTTGCTGACTTTTAGGGGGAGACAAGACCCAATTGTCCCCCAAATTACGTTTTGACCTATTTCACCAAGAGAAAATAATGAAAAGCCAAACAACAACAATCACAACAATAACAAACAAACAAACCTAGTTTCAAAGTTGGCACGGGTTTGCTGGACATTTTCGGAATGTTTACCACAATGTCTAGGGACAATATTTTCATGTTACACAATGCTAAAGCAAGGTTGGAAAAAAATTGGGAATTGCATACTCAATATAATATGGCAGTGTACAGTTGTGTTCTCACTGTGCAACCACGTCAGTGGTAGATCGTTCACCCGACAAGGATTGACTGCAGACTAGATATCTACCCGTGCGTCTTATTGTTATAATTAGTATCATTTAAATATATCGTTCTAGTCTTATTATAGTTATCATCATATCATCACTAACGTCATCGTCATCATCATCATCATAACAGCAGAAACAACAATTACTATTGGTGACTGTTATTATAATTAATAAGGTGTTCGAAACTGTAAAAGGATTTTAAAAATTATTTTCAGCCCCTGGCGTATATTACATAGCATAATAACATTTTGTGAGAAGATTTCGAATATTAAAAGAAAATGATAAAGAAAAAAAAAAATCCCCCCAAAAAATCACATAACTCCGTAGGCCTTTATTTTGGATACAATTTCCCATTCAATGTCAAAATACACCCCTGTCTAATTTTTAAATTAACAAACAAAAATCTATCCACAAAAAAGGTCAGTGGGCTGTATATTGATTAATTTAATAAACGTGGAAGAAGCAGTAGCTGCTAATGTGCGAAAGTTTATGAATTTGAAGTGGACTCACTACATCATATTGAACAGCTCGCCGAGCACCCCGCCGGGGCTGACACGTGCCGGTGTCAGAACAGCTGGGGAATACATAGTTCTTCAAACTCAGCACACGTGTGCTGCGTCGGCTAATCAACATTGGGAGTCAATCATGCATTGATGCACTTTTATCTTTCATTCATAAATATGAACAATATAATTATCATGAAAAAAACATTATAATAGAGACTGCACACGCATGTGTAATATGCAACTCACACAGATACACTTGCTGAAACATCGACGAAATTTTGAAAGAACTGAAGTCAAGTATCGTCAGCCGTCGAACAAACCGGACCACTTCCGGTCGAGGAAACGCACGCTTGTTCTGAGAGCTCCTTATTTACACCCCCTTTTTGATGAATTTACAAAATTTTTAATACTTATATCATACCAACAGTGTTTTCACTGTATTTTATATGAACTGGAAGTGAAAGTGAAAGTGATTTGATTAAATTTTTAATCTCTTAGTACCAGATTTGTGATTATAACTGGAAGGTAAGGGTGGATTGAAAAATTTCCAAAATGGCGACTGCTTGTGCCGATGGGAAGTCCACATCTTGTGTCATTATCGAGAGGGAGACAGTGAGATTTCTCCTCCTAATGTTGATAGGATTATTCATTGTTTTAGTATATAGATCAGAATTGTATTCACTTGGATGTAGATGGAATATTAGATCTAGATCTAAACATGAGGCTAATTATAACAACTGGAAATTTAGTGTTGTCAACTCGCCTAAATTCATGACCTCATTAATAAACACATGGTCTGTCCTCGGACAGAAAAGGAGAAATAGATCTAGAACCAGTTCGAAATTTAAGTTAACTAGTCCTTCAAATAAAATGAATATCTCTTTAGTAATGTTTTTACTACTGTCATTGTCGGGTGACGTAGAGCTCAACCCTGGACCCCAGACCAGATTCCCCCCTTGCCCCGTTTGCCTTAAAAAATGTACCTGGAAAATGAGGGCCATTGCATGTGATAGTTGTGACTGCTGGTACCACATCGACTGTATGGGAATAAACTCAGTAATGTATGAAGCACTAGGCAACAGCAGTGCCGCATGGGAATGTGTCCAGTGTGGCATGCCAAATTTTAGTTCCAGCTTGTTCACTGATTTTCAATTAAACTTAGATCTAGATAGAAGTAGATCAAGATCCCACAATAGTTTTGATATCTTACAACATTTGGATATGAATATGAATAAAAGTAACACTGAAATACCAATTTTTGAACCAAAATGTTCGTCAACTCCACACCCCAAATCCAAGAAAAAAGAGCCAGCCAAAGAGAAAACTATGTTTAGAACCCAGGTTATAAATTTTCAGAGCATTTGGAACAAGAAAGAAGAACTGAGATCATTCTTGAATGAAACTAAATCTGATGTAATCATCGGAACAGAAACATGGTTAAATGAAAATATAAAAACCAGTGAAATTTCAATCAGCGATGATTACGAAATCTACAGAAATGATAGGAAGAAGAGAAGGGGAGGTAGGGTCTTGATAGCAGTGAAGAAAAATTTAGTCAGTGAAAAAATACCCAGTAGGGAAGCAGGAGAAACTGTCTTCTGTAAGATTAGCGTGAAGGGTAAACCTCCTCTCGTCGTGGGTGCAGTCTATCGACCCCCTAGTAGTGACCTGGAAACTAGTAAGAACATCTGTGATGAACTTCTCAGTGCCTACCAAAAGAACAAAAAGGCTACCATCTGGATAGGAGGAGACTTCAATTTGCCTGACATAAACTGGGAAGAAGGAAACGTGAAGAATTGCCAAAATTTAAGAGAAATAAATGACTTATTTTTAGATAGCATTGCGGACATGGGCCTAGAGCAAGCAGTAAAAGAAACCACTCGAGGAGATGCACTGTTAGACCTATTCTTTACTAATTTCCCTAACCTTACAAGAGAGCTCAAAATTCTCCCTGGCCTAGGGGACCATGACATAGTTCAAATCGATTCAGAACTGAAACCCTTTATAAAAAGACCTATTAGGCGACAGATTTACCTATGGAATCAGACAGACGAAAATATACTGAAAAGAGAGGCAGCAACTTTTGGCAGTTTTTTCATGAAATACCACTCTTCAAAAACGGACGTAAACAAACTTTGGGACTGTATCAAGTTAAACCTGAATACGATCATGGAAAATGTTACAACAAAAATGTCATCCACGAAAATCATCAACCCTGGATAAATACTTTAACGAAACGATTAGTCCGGAAAAAATATAAATGGTTAAAAAAAATTGAAACAGTGCAACTCCGAACGAGTAAAAAAAAAATATCTAGAAATCAAAAGATTGACCCAGAAAGAATGCCGGAAAGCTCATAATAATTATGTCCATGACATGATAAGTGATACAAGTGATAACAGCAAAAAACTATGGAGATATGTGAAAAGTAAAAACAAAGAAAACTTTGGAGTAGCGGCACTGAACGATGAGAGAGGACACCCACAGCAAGATGCCCAAAAAAGAGCCAATATTTTAAATACTCAATTTTGTAAGGTCTTTTCTGACCCAGGGGGTGTCTACCCGGGAGAGCTGAGTGGTGCCAAACTGCCGGATATGGATGAAATATTTGTTACAGAAAATGGAGTACTGAAACTTTTGGAAAACCTTAATGAAAATAAAGCTACAGGGCCTGATGGAATTACCGCCAAATTACTGAAACTTTGTGCCAAGGAAATTGGCCCCGTTTACACTTTGTTGTTTAGAGTTTCAATCGAACAAGGAAAAATACCGGAAGACTGGAAAAAAGCAAATGTTGTACCCATTTTTAAGAAAGGAAATAAGGCTAGTCCTGAAAATTATAGACCAGTCTCCCTGACATCAATATCTTGTAAGCTTTTAGAGCATATTTTGCACACCAGCATCATGAAGCATCTCGAGAGACACTCGGTTTTAACACATGTACAGCATGGTTTTAGAAAATACAGGTCGTGTGAGTCCCAGCTGATCACAACTTGCAACGATTTTGTTAATAACTTGAATAATACCAGGCAGACGGACACCATTTTACTAGATTTCAGTAAGGCCTTCGATAAAGTGCACCATGCTAGCCTTTTGACTAAACTAAACCATTACGGAGTTAGAAACAGTACTTTGAAGTGGATTAAGTCTTTTTTAGAAAACAGAACACAAATAGTAGTCGTTGACTGAAAGTCATCCAATCCTGCACCTGTTCTCTCGGGAGTACCTCAGGGTACTGTAATGGGTCCCTTGCTATTTTTAGTTTACATTAACGATATGCCGAGTAAGATCTCTCCAGGCACTAAATTACGACTGTTCGCCGATGATAGCCTCCTCTATAGATCAATAAATTCAAAAGAAGATACGGAAATTTTACAGAAAGATTTGGACAGTCTACAAGAATGGGAGAGGGACTGGCTTATGGAATTCCACCCCAATAAATGCCAAGTCCTGAGAATTTCAAATAAACATCGCAACATCACCTCGGACTACTTTATACATGGCGAGAAATTGAGTGAAACAGATGAGGCTAAATATTTAGGAATTACATTGGACAGAAAACTTACATGGAACCAACATATTAATAGCACATGTAACAAAGCAAACAGTATACTAGCATTTCTGAAAAGGAACATCTCTAACTGTGATAGGAAAGTAAAAGAAAAATGCTATAACACCTTCGTGAGGCCCTCCCTAGAGTATGGCTGCAGTGTCTGGGACCCCCACTGTCGAATAAACATAGAACAACTGGAAAGGGTCCAGAGGAGAGCTGCTCGCTTTGTGACAAATGATTATGCTAGAAGCAGTAGTGTCAATACAATGATGAGAGACCTCGAGTGGACACCACTAGAAGAAAGAAGAGCAAAAAACAAAGTAAAACTATTTTATAAGGGCAGGGAAGGAAATACCGATATCCCACTGAACCACCTCACCATTAACACCAGAGGCAACAGAAAGAATAACATAAAATATAACATCCCCAACTCACGGATTAACAGCCATCTTTACTCTTTTTACCCTAGTGTCATCAGGATGTGGAACAACCTCCCGGCAGAAGTCCAAAAAATATCGTCTGCAACGGCTTTTGGCAATGAATTGAAGAACATAATTATCCGTTGCAGCTACCATTGTATTTAAAGTGTGGGTCTATTTCTGTGCACAATCTAGGTACCAGGAGATATTTTTAACCAGAGATATACATATACAAAGAAATTACACAACGATATATTTTAAATGGTCTTAATATATGCTGTTTTAGCCTGTTTTAGCCTCAGAGCAGGGGCGTCGAGTCGCACATGGTGCAGTTGAGGAATCGTCAGATTAAATAGACGAATCAACTACATGGGAAGAAGAAGAAGAAGAATGGCAAACTTTCGATTTTAGCTGTTTTACATACGTTATTGGTTCATGGTTTATTATAATTATAAGCGTAAAAAATGTTTCTAAGAAACAAAAACCCAAAAAACACTAAATGCATTAAAATTCAGAGAAAGAAATTCGGCCAAGTCCCGCGATGCCCAATAAATGGTGAAGAAAATAATAAAACCGCCTACAAAAGGGCGGCCAGCATCGTTGGGAATACACATGGCGGGTTGTGTGATAACAGATCGAACTGACCAAACTTCATCATCTTGAATACAATGGGCATTTCTAGGTGTGGTGCAATTAATATACTGCTTATGGAATTCGCTTTTTTTCTTTCCACTACGAATACTGCCACATTATCCATTGGCAATTAGACAAAGCTTGGAGGTACCTTTCAGTGCTCTCCTCAAAACGTTTTGCACACCGAGTATCTCCAATTGGGTAGGGCCTTTGGTCAAAAGCTTTCAGTTTCATGTAACTCCACATTTCTTGGCAAGATCCTTCATGATAGCTCGCAATGCTGTGTTTCTACTTTAAGGAAATGCAGCCAACACTGTTTAATTTTATCCTTTTAAATTCGTTTAGTCTAGAGAGGAGATCCATAGTGGAAGATGCTAATTCATTTTATGTCATACCTTCCTACCTGCTATAAAATGGCATGCTGTGTCTTTGGAGACGACGTCGTGTAGCGTGAAGTTACGTAGGCTTACTGCCAGTTAGGTTTTGTGCAGTGGAGAACGCTGTGAGAGCTGGTATCAATAACATTCGTTGCAAGTCATTTGTCAACACTCGAAACTCATGTCTGTCCCTTTAGACTTGCCAGAGCAGACATTTTCTCAAGCTCCCGCGCCTTCCTTGTCTAATATTTCAAACGACGATGCATTTCATATTTCTATGGAGAGACACTTCCTGTCTTAGCCGTAAGACACAGAGATCACATTGATCCCATTTTGGGATGAAACAAAGAAACAGATTGGTCATTAAATTCATGGGCGAAGATTTTGATGCTGAGAGCTTTCTGGTATTTTCCTCATTGAATTGTTCATTCATCATATACATCTATGACACTTTCAAGGTAAAGGCTCCAAAAAAAATGTGTCCTCCGATTGTCGACAGTAGCGGAAGGCATCTTTGATAATTGACGGATTATCATTTCTTTTAGAGAGATATCCTGTTTATTACGGTACTGTATGAGAGAGGCAGTACTATGATTTAGGGGAAACATTCTCAGAAAATGCCGAGTTAAGGAACCATTTTTATTAGACTACTTGTGTGCAAAATAGGTCTCTTGCAAGCTTTGAGTCGTGTGTTATACTTCTTCCAAAGTATTCAAATTCAACTTAACGTCTTGTTTTCGAGCAATCGTTCTTTGTTTCTGTGAATTTTCTGTCTGTATGTCCTTTGGCGCTTGTTCTTTTCTCGCTCCAGGGAAATGGCTAAACATAGTTAATCATAGGACGTCTGGACGCCTTGGTGAAACACTGTAGTCCTTGGCCTTTGCCTGGGCAATGTGGTTTCATTGTTTTTGCACTTCCCCGCCCCCACCCCCCCCCCCCCCCAAACCACCCCCTCTCTCCCCCCTCTTTCCCGTTGCGGAGATAATGACCTGAAAAGGGTGAGTTACAGTGAATGATGTTGATGTATACGAAGCTATCGAGACATCTACAAGTGACGTCTATATTAAATAATCACAACACAATTTTCTCTCAGGAGGTAATGACAGAGAGACTGAAGAATTCCTGTGACATTCAATGGGTTAAAGTCAGAACTGGTCTGATAGGACTTTATTGCAAATTCTTGAGAAAGGACCACTTCGTATTATGTTAGGACAAAAGCTTTCTTTCAAAGAGAGCCAGGCTGTTCACTCGTTATTCATTAGTTTCTCACCCACAGCTGCAGCAATTCTGTCTCCGCTCCTTCTGATCCAGGAAAGATATTCCCCGAACGAGAAAGCAAGCTAAGCGTCTGTAGCAACCAGGTGGTAACCCGAGCCGTGCCAGTCTATTGGTTTGTTTCACTTGACGACACAAAAGTGGCGCGCTTCACATTTCCTTTTCTTCACGTCAAGTGATCGACACGTGACAGTGTGAAATCATTGATCCTGCTGTGATAATATTGTAAATTTAGTACAATTTCTTTCTTTCTCTCCCATACACTAAATATTTTCATAATAATCACAGTGATTAATATAGTATTGTGTTTTTATTTTGAAAAATAATTTATCCCCTAGTGAGTGAAAAAGGTGGTTATCTTAACTACTATTCATGTTCAAACAATGGATTGGTTCCACTCCACGTTGCAGAAATTGCGCTTCTGTGATTTTCAAAATACTTTTTATCATCATCATTATCGTCACCATCATCATCATCTACAACAACAACAACGGTCTGTACTGCAGATGGTTCATGACTCAGTTTTGGTAAAGTAAATGAAACTTACCAAATGCTACCATCTTTGAATCAATAAAATCATCCAAAGCCACGTTTATGGTTACCAATGCCTCTCGACACGTTTCAAGATAAGAACGACCACGCAGAGATTTGCCTTCGATATTTTTCAATCACATTATTTTATGATTGTAGGGTTAGGACCTAATAAAAATGCACCTCCCAACATGAAAATGCAACGCCATCTTAATCTGACAGCCAAAGGCCCGGGATGTAAAACTATCACCTTGTGCCAAAAGAAAATAATCATTGCAGAAATCGCCAAACACGAATGTAAAAGAAAATGAGAAAATTATCTCTGATAAACTGGTTGCCGCTTTGTAAAGATGAGAACCGCTTGAATTGTAAATTATGTCATAAATATAAAAAGAAAAGACTATTTAAAAAAAGGGCACCCAAAAGTGTTAGGCTCTTATTTAGTAAACGTGACTAAATGTAATTTAAATAATATTATTGTGAATGCACGATTCAATGCCAGTTTGGCAACCGATTATTGAGTTTACCAATTTCTTCTTCATCGATTTCTACAACAGTGGAAATGTTAGAGACGCAAAGCCCTACATGCCACAACCCTCAAATAGGTTGTTTAAAAAGGTGTTTTTGAAACATGATAACAGACATAAACAGGAGGGTATCTTCCTATATTCTTCGTCTAGATAGCAGGTAATGTCGTCTAGATAGCAGGTAATGTCGTCTAGATAGCAGGTAATGTCGGAGGTTTTTAATTAAATGTTAGTAACAAAGCCGTTAAAAGGAGTCACACTTCACAGATGCCTTTGATATTAATGATACATATTTATTTGAATTCGCTAGCTTGACGATCCTTGCACTGTTTAGTGATAAGAATCGTGACTGTTGTTGATGCAGCTATATCTATTGTTGTAGTGCTGGTGATAACAACACGCTGAACAGTGAATGCCGCCCTCAGTACAATGAATACTTTAGTAATGAATTCACTTGAGTGTAACTTTCTTTGTGTCCCGGTGTGGTGCAGGTGGAACTGAATTCAGTCTGACTGAAAGAAATGTACTATAATTCTGATTATTCAGATTAAAATATCACTGTAGTTAAATATGTAATTCATTGCATCAGATTATTTTCGGTTGAATTTTGTTTTTATTTTTTATGTTCCATTATGTTGCTTGTTTATTTAAAGTTAATTATTTTACTTGTTTTTAAAAAGAAACTTTTGTTTGTTTTTGTTTAAAGACATTATTTGAGAACAACAACGAAACAGCAACAAGAAAGGAAGAAGAAGCAGAAGAAAAAACAAAAAACATTTTAATATAATATCTTTTTTTTTTTTAGTTGTTTTTTTCGGCACTCGAAGAGAGCAAAATTAGATAAATATTTCTTTTCTCATGTACTTTCAATGTCATTTTCGATTTAAAAAAACTTACAAAACACATAATGTCAAAGGATATCATTCACACGAAAACTCACCACTAACTTCTTTCAGTTGTTATTTGGTTTGCATTTTAGAACTCTAAACGCCACGGTTAGGTAATCCATGGTTCTATATGGGTAACGACAAAATTGACTGAAACATCTGATGTCATTGTCACAGAGAAAAAAGTGACAGAATTTCCCACTTCATGTAATTATTCATTTACTTGTTTTGTCTTTGTGGAAAGATTTGCCAGTTAAAACAGCCCTGGTTGCCAGTTTTTGCTTTCATAAAATATTTATTTAATGAAAACAAAACAAGGGCAATTTCAATGATGGTTACGATGATGTCATTATCTTTATCATTACTTTTATATTTTTCTGGTTTGATTATTATTATTTTTTTGTTTGGTCAAAGCTAAAAGGAAGCGGTTTGATTCAATAAAGTCCAGTGTCTCCAAAAGCTACAAGGTTAGTGACAATGGATAAATAAATAAATAAATAAATAAATAAATAAATAAATAAATAAATGACCAAGTAATTTGTTGTTCTTGGCTTCTTGCTATCTCGAGAGACAATGGCTTTTTGTGCAACTAACTAACTAACTAACTAACTAACTAACTAACTAACGAACTAACGAACTAACGAACGAACGAACGAACGAACGAACGAACGAACGAACTAACTAACTAACTAACGAACTAACTAACTAACTTACTAACTATTACTAAGTAACTAATCAACCAGATTTTCAATTGGTCATAAGAAAGCCAACACACCCACACACGGTGTTCTAACTCAAAGTCAATTTCAAGGGGAAATACTCTGAGGAGGAAAAAGAAGGTGTGTGTTGAAGGGGGGGAGTGGAGTTAGGGGAGACAACAGCACTGCACCGGTGAACATTTGTTTTAATACCATAATCCTACCCTCAAACATTTTATGCCACTTCTTCTTCCATCATTTAGAGCCCCTTGAAAGTTTGATAAACACGGGGAATGATGTCTTTGCCAAAAAGCCCAGCCCGTTTGTTTCCGTTAGGCATCGATTTTTAATTGCTGTTTACCTCTTCTTTTCAGCGATGCTAAAACATCGCACCTGCCCGCAGCACTAAGCCTATCTAGTGTTGTATACATCTCAGATTCCGGGACCAAATTTTGCACAGCTGATCTTTGCAAAGTACCGCTCCACCCCCACCCTCTTCCAATTTTATGTTATTTTTTTCCCATGTGTGTGTGTGTGTTTTTTTTTTCTTCTTCCAGGAGAGTTGTAAAGGAGGTGATAAACTCCGGGCCTAAAGCTTTACCAAAATAGTTGTTCTTTGTTTCTCCTCCCGACATCAGAATTCTGATACGAAATATGTTGACTATCCTTCTCTGGCCTGTTCGGAAACATACTAAAACACATTAATTTATTCGCCTGCGGACAAGACCATGACCAGGCCACTGTGTGCACAATTTCCAACTCTCTTTCAACGAGACCGGACAATCCAGTCGCAGATCCCACCGAGTCCCGATTATAAAAAATAATAATAACAATAAAAAAAAGAAAGTAAAGTAAAATAATATAAACAGGACAAAATGAAATAAAATAAAATTTTGAAAAAGTAATATAATGTGTAATTTTCAAATTACAGAAAGAAGAACTTTTGTTAACAGAACCTGTGCAAAGATACTTTGTAACTTTCCTGAAACAGGCAGGTCTGTCCTCCTTATGGCATGTGGAAGGTTGTATGACATTTGGAGCACTACTGCAGATCAAAGAAAGCCGCCATGTGATATTTGGAGCACTAACTTAGTTCAAAGAATGCCGGCACGTGACATTTGGAGCACTAGCATTTGGGTTGTGATTTTATCGATTAATCCTTAATCAACCTGTTGTCTATCGATTACTCTACGAATATTTTGCAATAATTTGCGGTAGGTACCACAGGGAATGAAAGTTTCTTTATAGGCCTAATACTAATCCTAACCTTAACCCTAACCCTAATACCAGCAGCGGTATAGGTGCGCCGAATGTCATACTGAAATTCGATTAATTTTTGGTAGTGATCCAAATGTCATACTGCAATTTGACCTAGATTTAGACAGTGCTCCAAATGTCATGTTTTAAAAATTTTGGTGCTCCAAACGTCATACTACCATGTGGAATTGCCATTTTCTTTACTTGAACGCCATGACAGGAGATCGTCGTATTATGACTATTTCGGTGGTGAGGAACTCCCACTTCCATTGTCACTGTGGGAGATAGCTTAGTCAGAAAACGATCATATGAAATGACTGTGGCCAAAATGCAAATAGTTATTTACTGTCAACCAGAGGTTCTCAGAGGCCCAGGCACATTCCTCGCCTTGCCATCTCATTAGTACCTCCCCCATTTCGAATTGCCTTCTAATACGTGTTTCACCATTACACTTTTACGATAGTAATTTTTCCAATGATTTATGAAACTATAATTGTTTATTAATAGTACTAAAGTACATTTCTTTATTAATTGCAATCACATGGAAAAAAAAAATCCTTATTATAATAGATAATAAAACTTCTGCTTACGCACACAGTATACATGTATTCTTTCCCAGTTTGCACTTCTTCACCTGGTTAAAAACATTTCTTTACATTTGAAATTCACTCCCCCCCCCCTCCCCCCCCCCCCCCCCCCAAGTGATGTTAGCGCAGCCAAGATTGAGAATCACTCGTGAAAGCCAGAGAAAACAATCACGGCAAATTTGGACAAGACAGAGCAAATCTGCCATAGAAACAACCATGAACTTGCCCCGACTAGACTTTAGTCCATCATCATTGTCCATGAAAATCGTAACTATGAATAAAAGACTGGGTTTTTATTTGTTGTGGAAAATAAATAATACTGTATCTCTGGTCTGGCTTGCTGACCATTGAGAAGGACTACAATGTATATATTAAGTTATACAGTGTGCTTGTTGGCTTGCGTTTACAACAGGAAGATCAGATCTGTGCGGAAATATGTACTAAAAATCGTTCTCCTTAAATGATTCACCACTATAAGCTGCTCTGAGCAGTTCATCTGAAAAACACTCAGTTCAAATAGTCCATGAAAATCATACTAAGGGATGAAATTCTTCCAACAATTTGACATTTTTCTATATTTTTAAAGCTCCCAAACTGCAGTATTACAGATCCCCGGGTTTCCAGAGATGGCAGTATGATAACTGTTGCTCTCTGAAACTGGCTAGAAATCACTCGGTTAAGTCAGTAATATAGACCTTCCTTCTAAACTGTGATATTCTTGCACTGAATACATGTAGGCGACGATTAAAGGAATTAAACTGTGATACTCTTGCACTGAATACATGTAGGCGACGATTACAGGAATTAAACTGTGATATTCTTGCATTGAATGCATGTAGGCGACGATTAAAGGAATTAAACTGTGATATTCTTGCACGATTAAAGGCGACGATTAAAGGAATGTAATGATAAGCTAAACCTGTCATTTCAGAAAGGTTAGAGTCTATCTTTTAGAGTGAGAGAATGAGCAAACCGGGAAATCACTGAACTCGTCGGCTCATGAATCACCGAGTTTAGTCTGTTTCAGTGAGGGGGATATCTCTTTCCGCTAACTGACTCAAGGTGGTTTTGACGCCACGGATCCAGTGAGACAGACGTGTTTCAGTCTCACAAGTGGGCGTGGTCCCGATCAACTCCATAGTCCACATCTCATTCTAAAACCGAGACTAACCGGACTTCATTCAGGGTGTCACTAGCCTAACATTATAATTCTATGAAACGAGAAAAGTCATTAATTTTGGGGGGGGGGGGGTGGGGGGGGGAAGGGGGGATATATCAAGACCTGTGGAGAACTGCATTTTGGGAATTGTAAAACAACTAATGTAAGGATAATTTATTATGCACTTCATACATTTCGCCAAAAAGGAATCGGCAAACTGGGAAAAAAACGGCTGTAGTCAAGCATTAATTGCAAAATGAAACTGCTAGCTTCGGTTGCCAGTAACAAAAGCAAATCGTCTACCAGTAATAACGAGCATAATCGCAGCGCAGTGATTATAAACAACTCATATTCATGATAATCATAAGTAATCGCGCCTGAAGCTCAACTTTCCCACGTTTTGTCCGCCACTTGCGACCAAACAGCAAATTAATGTTGACCAAAACATCATTTTTGAGCTTATTCATAATTCCTAATGACAGGGATAATTATCACATATGATTAATACAGATTGCCAAATTTAGCAGTGCAGGCTGGTGGGTTCACTGTGAGTAACATTGATATGTGGGCTCTGTCTCAGTCGGGAACATGTCACATCCATACACAGTAACAAACACACATGCATATACACACGCACACATTTTCACGGCACAATCCCATTCCCACCTCTCTCTCTCTCTCTCTCTCTCTCTCTCTCTCTCTCTCTCTCTCTCTCTCTCTCGCTCAAACGCAACTTATAACACACACAGACACCTCTAGCAAGTAAATAAATAAGATGAACACCGTATTTAGCCATTAATCATTCCACGTATTCGCCATTTTCATCACATTTATTTAAACCACGGCTGTTGTAGTTTTCATCATCAAGCCCAACAGCATCATCATCAGCAACATTGTAATCACTTTCGGGACTACCAGAGTTATTACTGCAAGAGATCAAAACTTGTCTACTGGTGTGGAAGTTTGATTAAGTTATCCCGCAAACAAATTTAACCTAAGCGCACACCAACCGATTTTGTTCATCCGACTTGTAAGATGGTGAAGTCAAGACATTGAGTTCCGTGAGACCTCCCGGATTAGCCGATGAGTTGGAGCTCAGAGAAAGTCAATATCGTGACGTCACCATTCAACTTGCCGGCCCATCAAACTCGGTCGATGCCAAAGAATGTAGAGTAGCAACATTTAATGCTCTACTTTCTTTGGCCATTGCCTACCGGGCATTAGGAAGCAGTATTGCGATGGTGAAATGCAGCAAAGTGTTATTAAATGCAATAAAATAGGCAATATCATCATCGTCATCAATACTCTGTCATCATGGTGAAAGAAATCAGACAAGAGATGTCATGGTTAAATGGTATAAAACTCATTTATGAATGCTAATTAGGGCTCTTTGGATAAATATAAAACTACACAAACTGCCACTGTTTTGGAATCAGCAGTGACTACTTGTGAAAACAGTATCGACCATCATCAAGTACTCCATCACCAACAGCAACAACAACAACTACAGCAATGATAACAGCAATACAAACATCAGCCACATCAACAAGTAGAATGATAACAACAACCGTCCCAGTATCTATTTCCACATCACCGCATTTTGAGAAAATCACTTTCAAATTATTGCCCTTAAACTTTACAAAGTGTTAGTTCAACTTTTTAAAACTAAGATTTCTCCTTGGGTTGAGATACCGTCATCATTTTTTTATAGGAACCGTTCAGTAATGCATATCTGTGATAGGAACTAGCTGAAGTGGTCACATGGTCACAACGAAATTTCCGGTCACACTTTTCCATTCTACTCGGTGAACGAAAATGAGCTTTTTTTCTTTTTGCGCCTCAAAAAACATCCCAAATAAATAACAAGAAAGACTGAATTTTGTCCAAAATGGATGTGTCCACAAAGTTTCATAATTTTTGGCCACGTAGTCATAGAATTTTAGGTGCTTATAATTATGTTCACTCTATAGTTTCATTATAATGAGATACACTTTATTAAGCCATTGTCTTATCTGAATGTTAGTAAACGTGGAGATGGAATACAGCTTTGCTGGGGCGACATGCATCATCGCTTTTTGCCTGTTATGAGTTGCCCATCTCATTAAACACAATAGAAAGCTGTTCCTGTCACATCAACAGTTTTTTGTATCCATTTCTATTCTCAGCGTGAAGATATGGTTACCTAATTTTATAAATTATAAATTGGACAAAGCCAGGGGATTTGAGATCAGTGAAAGAGTTTATTTGACAAACAGTTCTGTAAGTTAATCAAGCTGGCACAGCATGTATCAGACAGCAGAGCGGCAAGTTTTTCATATGCACGTGATCCAAACTGCTGTTGCTGCCGATATCAAGTATCATTATGAGTTGAGAGATTCCCAGAAAGCATGACCATGTATTTGTAAGCCAATGTACTGAAAAATATATAATGTTATGTGACGGTATATTTTGCAATCTTATCTTCTTCCTACCGTGTTGCATTCATAGTTTCATGTTCCCACTGACTCCACAATGTGCCTTTGTCTCCCACGTGTACGCATCTCCATTCATTCGTTCATATTTTAAAAAATGCGACGGCTATGGGATTGAAATCAGAGAGTGTGTATTTATGGAGATCTCACTTCCGCCAAATTGCGGAACTAGGTCCCTGCGGTAACAAGAATTGAAAGAGACCGTTTTCACAAAAGACAGTGTGCATATCTGTTCACTGTGGTTCGTTCATATTTTTGGCCTGATTGAAACTATTTAGAGCCGTTTATAAGTTCTTACACCCACTGGAAATGTACAAACAGGGATTTGTTTACCTCAGCGACCTACTTTCCGCTCCATGCTAACAGTGGTTTCACGGACCAAAAGAGAAACCTCTTCATACACATACTCCCTATTGCAACACACCCAAGTCGCATGTGCCCATCAAGTCTTACGCCACAAAAGGATCTAAGATGAATAATTACTCATGTAAGCTATAGGCCCCTTGCGAATGGCGTCACAGAGTGTTTTTGTTTTGTTCTTCCGACACCCAAGATGGCCGGTGGATCAGTTGATGAGTGTAACTTCGAGATACGTCTGAGGAGTTACATTTCTGCTGGTTGCATTGTAGTTGATTGTTATGACAGGGGTGGAAAGGATGAAACCAAGCTGGTCAGATTCCCTACCATCCGTGCAAACAAGGGAAATGAAGTGAAAGAATTGACCGAACGTCTCCCATGTACATGTACACACGTGTCATTGTTTACTGTAGTGAACTACTTTTAGCTCGCCGCCTATTGGTTCGCGACGCCTGAAGTGCTCGCAGTGCAAATCAGCTAACGAATCAAAATCAATACCACAATCACCATTGTGATGCGTCGGGTCCTTACCTCAAAGATGACGGATATGCGCAATGTCTTGTGACACGAAGGACTCAAAGTGAGCATTTGTAAACATATGGAAATATGTGGGGGGAAAAGAGCCAGGCGCTAACATAAGACTTGTTGTCGTGTTGCAGTCGTATTTTAGCTTCATGTTCCTATTGATTCTGCAACGTGCCCGTGGCTCGCATGTGTGTGCATGTGCATTTCCATCCACACACACACATGTAAAAAAAAATCCGACGCGACTCGACTGCAACGCAACAAAGTTGCATGTGCGCGTTTAGCCTCACTGTAATACATTCTTCAAAATGGGTTGCAACCTAGTTACTAAGGAATGTATTGCCTCAATGTTCAATTCGTCTTTACCCATCCTATATCATGTACTCCTTTATCAATCGTTCCGCTTTAGTTATCGTCTTCTGTTGCAGTGGAAAGGTATTCATATTTCACATTATAATGCCATGATGTGGTTACATCGTTATTTGTAATTCGTTTTAAATTAATCAACGAAAGATCAGTTGCTAACATAACATTTACCCCCTGTCCAGATTAATGGCACAAGTTGCATTCAGATAAATGGGAATGAATAACAATTAACTGCACCTCTTTATCTGATTATATTAATGCCATCTTTTTCCTGTTACATTATTAAAGCTAGGCGTGAAAAAAGCTGATCGAGTCTAGCTTTAGTGGAGGTGTTGCATGGGTACAAAAGAGAGCTGCCGAGAACCGGTGATAATCAAGGGTGGTATATAGTATCCGATTATAATTTTGCAACAGTGTGCAAGCTTCTCCACTTTCTCATTAAGGACACAGAAGGCAAGATAGTCACAGCTGGGCTTGGAATAATTATGAGAGACACTGAGATCTAACACGAGGCAAAGATGAGCGAGAGCTCTTCAGCTTACAGGGGGCGAGGGGTGATGTTAAATAGGTGGATAGGATTTTGTGAACGATGGGTAATTTCATTGTTTTCGATATTCGCATGGAGAGGGGTTGGAGGGGGTGGGGTGGGGGGGGGGTGTCAGGAAAGTGTATAGGAAAGGTCAGGAGTATCTATAATACAAATCATGGATTCTGAAGTAAATGCTTGTTTGGTTCAGTATGACGCCTAATCATGCATGGGTGACTGGATGTGAGGGAAGTGGGCAAGAAGGGGGAGGAGTATGAAAAGGAGACGGTGGGGAGGTGTACAGTCAGGCATTAAGCAGTTTGGAAATCCTATCCGCCAATATAAATTATGTATTGGCCTATCACAAGTGTAGTCAGCAGTCAAATTTCCTATGTAGTATTGCAATCATTTGGGCCCAGGAGGAAAATGAACCCATCTCAGCCCAGCAATCTGATGTTTGGGGGATGTTCATCGGATACCTATCCGGGCATGGACATTTTATGGACAGAAAGTTGACCCAGACGCTGTCTCGGGGACAACCTGGTGCCGACCCGCGTTGCCTGGAGCAGCGTGCAAGAAACCCTTATCATTACAATATGTCACAAAGTCGTAAATGACAAATTTGTTGTAACGCCATAAAACCCGGTAATAAAATAAAAACAAATTTAATTACGACAGAATTATGAACAAACAACAACAGTAGCTTTTTAACAGAATGGTCGTTGGTAAAGGCTTTTTAAAACCTGGTGTAACTCTACAAGTGAAAAAACAACAACAACAACAACCGAAATTCGAAGGAAATAAAAGAATAAGACACGGGCGGATGCGAAAAGCAGAGGAAAAGTGGAACACAAGTAAGAAGAAAATAGGAGAAGGAGAGGAAATACATGAAAAGAGGAAAATGAAAATGGGATAAGAAAAGGTACCGGTAGGCAAGAAGATCTGAACTCTTTGTCTCAAATATTCTGATTTTAACACAGTACAATAATCTAAATATATTCCTCCCTTTCATCAATAACATAATCTAAGATCTGGTCCTTTAGATACCTCGCTTGACTTTTCGGGTAGATACCATGTTGTAGCCTTCGTCAGCCTGATATTCAATTGCTGACCGGGACCTTCTGGTCTAGGCATATCCGGTTACGTAGGCGGATCATCATTGCACACTCTGTTACACTCATGGCAGCAGCTTCTTGGTTTTCCACTGGACACGCCTCCAACACTTTGTCCCTCACTGTCACATCCGTGCCAGGGTCGCTGTCCTGGCGTACTCTTTGAACTCTGTCCATATAGATGGAATTTAGACAATGTTGCACAGATTCCTCACACAAACCGGGCGCCATATGGCCAGGATCACGTGACCGTGGCCAGAGAGGTAACGATAGATAAGACAATAGGATATGCCCTATCATTTATTTTATTATCGCCACATTCGCCACCCCCAAGTGCGTTGAACAAGACATACATTATAATTATTCACCCTTAATTGGCCCGTCCCAGTGGGCATTATTGGTAACATATCCAACCAATCAGAAAGCACCAGTTAGAACTGACTACCTATCTATTTCCCATTTATCCAAGCTGACGACTCCATTCATTTCCCATTTAGTTTTAGGATCTAGTTAAATCGCCCCCAACCCCATTTGAACCGGAAACAGGATTCTTCTACCACGCACATGCTCTGACAGCGATGAGGAATATTGTTTGTGGAAATGAAGGAACAAAAGTTCGCAGTCACAGCCTTTCATTCTCTACCCGCAACCCACAGTACGAGAAACTCCGGCCGCCCCTTTTTTTTTTTCTTTTTGTCAATAACACCATACATCGGCATTACTGTCATAATAAATACCTTTCCCGCCATTACAATAAATCATCACTACAAAACAACACCTCTACCAGGCGGTCGTGAAAAAACAACAACAAACATTATTCGTCCCTGGCAATATTTCTGAGCAAATAACACTGACCTTGTTGACTTAATAGCTGATTAAACTGGAACTATACACCGAAATGGTAGTTAAAGTAATGCAGCTGTGATCACGTGAATGTACTGGGGTTTTGTTCCTCATTACGGGAAGACATTTTCAGTTTAAGTACCCTTAGCATCCCTGGGGTCACATTTGACCCCAACGGTCCTGTCAAAGGGCAAATCCGTCTTCATTTGATGACAGCAGGCGGGGAGGAGAGATGGCGAGGGTGGTCACTCTAACTATAATGTGACTATCGTTCCTCTGCCCTTCACACAGCTCCTATGACACGTGCAGAAAGGCCCCCGCCCCCCCTCCACCCCAGCGTGACCAACGACACGAAGAGTCACGGCCGCTTGGTCAAGAAGCCAGTAAACTGATGAACATGTACAAACCGCCTCTAGTTTGCTTCTTCCTTTCTGGAGATGTCTGGAAGCCCCAAAAAGCAAAGGTTTGTGTTCAGTTGTATGTCTGTGGCTCCAACTACAAAATCTATATCAATTGTTTATCCGTGGCCCCAACTTTAACATCTTTATCAATTGTTTTTCTGTGGCTCCAACTACAAACTCTATATCAATTGTTTTTCTGCGGCTCCAACTACAACATATATATCAATTGTTTATCTGTGGTTCCAACTACAACATCTATGTCAATTAATTGTTTATCTGTAGCTCCAACTATAAAATCTGTATCAACTGTCTTTCTGTGGTTTCAACTACAATATCTATATCAATTGTTTTTCTGTGGCTTCAACTACAATATCCACTATTATCAATTGTTTATCTGTGGCTCCAACTACAACATCTACATCAACTGTTTTTCTGTTGGTTCCAACGATACATTTTTTAATTGGGATTAAAGCCCAATGGCTACTTCAATTTATCTCATCAAATTAAATCATCTAAAAGCTAGAAACATCTTTTAAAACCAAATATGTTCACCCTTTTCAAAAAGAAAAACAAATTAAAATGGCGTACCAAAAACGGAAGAAAATACAACATTTAGCGACGTGAAACTCCAAAGAGAGGAAGAAATTGATTTCCCGATGCTAAATTAACTTGCAAAATCAGGAACTTAAGTCAAGAGTGAACACGGAAGTGTATTATAGACCAGTGGTGGCGGAATTCATGTGAAGCATAAATGCGAGCCGATGGGCATGAAAGCAAAGCATTATTTAGCAGTCCTGGGCAAAGATATGGGAAAAGGGCATGCATGTTTTGGTGGCTGACCATGAGGCAGTAAAGATCACAATCTGGACATCAATTCGTGAGCCTGAAACATTCAACAACCTGTCATACCTGTTCACGGCCAATAACGTACAGTGAGGTGAGATAACTGAACCAGGAACATTTTGGAAATTGTATTTGCACTATAACATATTACAATTGGGTGGTGTTGCAAAATGTGGGACATGTCCACGGGATCTCCATAAAATTGCTTCCATTTCAAGCCAAATATTACGAGCAGAATACTTTTTCTATGTAGAATTATTACTGAGTCATCTCGGTGGAATTTTCCAATGGTTTTCCTTTGATCGACGCAGTTTTAGCACAGAATTATAACACAGGCTTGATTTGTGTCCTGGAAAAGCAGTCAATTCTCTTGATGAAATGGCAATGAGAAAACCTCGAAAACAAGAGTAAAAAAACAACGACAACAAAAAATAATGTTTGACTCACAGTGACTTGCAATAGATGACATTCTGATAAAACTGTTTGTTATATGACTACATTGTAACGTGAGTCATGGCAGTTGATCGTCCAACAGTCTGAGTTTTTGATCGACAGCTAGATCTACTCCTGGGCCAGGCACAATTGAAAAACAAACACAAAAACACCCGAAACTGCTTTTTGTTTCGTGTTTTTTTTTTTTTTTTAACATTGTGTCATAGAGAATTGTCGCTAAAATGAATGGATGAATGAAGGGGACTGAATTAACAAAGTTATCAAAGTCATTTTTTAGCTCCGAAATCAATTAAAGAACTTTATAGATAAAAAAAGTGAACTAAGCAGGTGACTAAAACGGCTAATGATTCATGTTAAGAGATCGGTGATCCTTTTCGATTTTCTTATTAAAGCTCAAAACTCAGAGTGTTTCGACCCAGTTAAGTGCGCAGTGTTTTCAAAGCCTTGTCGTGTACAAATTATTTTATCCAAATTTAAGTCCTCGCTATTTTTTGCTCTCGTAAATTCAAGTCGTTAACATTTTAAATCAATTTTACACGAACGCAAAATAGCCATATTACTAAAGCAATCCTTGTGGAAGCTCCAGGGCGGAGTAACGAGTTGAAAGTAAATAAATAATTTATCTTCCTCATCATTTGCAAAACGCCGTGTGGAGATTTTTCAAATAGTTTCATTGCAGCAGACCGTATTGTGGTATGGATGGAGTATCATAAATCTACAGGAACAGCAACAATAGCCGTTCCCTCATAATAACCACCACACCCACCGCAATCACCACCGTCACTACTGCAACATTAGGTATAACCACATGTACACCTTTTGTTTTATGGAGGTCAGCAAAAGGCATTTATTTGTTATTTACACAGAATAGTCAATGAGGCAAAGCCAATTTCCACACGACAAATCTAGGACTATTTTGTACAAAAAGCTGTAACCAGTCACATGTGAGCTACATTAAAAACAGGTGACAAATTGATGTATGTATGATTATGGCGAAATTATAGCAAATTTGTGCATAGTTTGTGCTCGAAAACTAAAGATTCTGCCCAGTGCTCTAAATAATAATTATTTGCCCTACAACCTACCTGTTGCAACAAAGGTTTACTATACATAATTGTTTCATTCAGATAAATAACAATCCAAACATTTTCATTACTGCAAGTAGAAGAATTTCAGCTGTAATCTAAATGCACAGCATATTACATTACAGCAGTTCAGTGATTATGCTAAACGGGAGGTCGTCTCTTTCCCACGAGCTCGTCTCTGCACACAAGAGAGGATGGCATCACGTGACCACAACGTGAAGGGGTGTCCAATCATGGCGGCCAAATTGCCGGAGACAATGGCGGATTTCCGCAATTATCCCCAAATTGCGGCTAGAAATGCCGAAAGTGTCCTCCACTCGCAAATCTCTTGTGATGAGAAACAGAGACAGCCAGGTTTGCAGTCAAACGACCATTATTTACCCACGCCACAGCATCGTACTGGATGCTTCAGAAGGTCAACTCACGAATTAACACTGCCATTATTTTGACTGCGGGTCCCATTTTCGTATTACTGGGTAATAATTTCTTTTACGCGGGATGCTGCTGAAAGTCACAAAGTTTGGGTAGTTGACATTTCAACTGGGATTTTATTTCCCTGATCTAATGCCGCCTTTGTTTTGCCACCAGTGCAATGATATTATGAAGGCGGCCGTGGGTCTGGGCACAGCAACACAAATTGGTGACAGCGGTTCGTGCTCATGTTGTTTTATCCACTTTTAAAATACCGGCATCATTTAAAATCAACTTGGTCTCAGCTCTGCTACCAACATTTTTTAAAATCCTTTTTATCACCCTCACTGGGCTCTTTAAAAAATGTTAATCATTTGTTTTATCTTAATCTTTTTAAAAAAAAAAATATGTCCCGAAATTTCCACCTAACACACAAGCCCCCACTGCAAATGCTCAAGTGAATGAAATGTATTATGCTACAAAATGGGCACACTCTTGTGATTTTCAGTGTGAATTGTAGGCCTATTTCTGATGCCACTTTTAAATCATGTACCTAATAGCATGTGCAGGTACAGGTTATGTTTTACTGTTGAGTTAGGACAATACATAATTATCACTGTGCATGCACTGTGGGGCTGAACAGAAAGCTTATTTCCCCTTTTCCCAAGCACGGTCCAAATCCGAACAGTGCTGTAATTTCTCTATTACACAAAACAGAATAAGTCTAAATTGGCTCTTTGAAAACCAAACCGCCATTTGCTCTAGCAATTTTAGATACAAAATTTGATCAGTCGCAGCTGATACCATGTTTTGGCTTTGGCCAACAGAAAGCATTTTTGGGTGGAGTGACGAGATGAATCATTCTCAGCCTGATCTGCCAGTTCATTGTTTATCTGCCCTTATAGTTCTAACTCGTGTTTGACTGTCAGGATTAATTACTTGTTATGGAATATGTATGTAACAGCAGTCACAAACCAACCAAGCAAGCAACCAACCAACCAAGCAGCCAAGCAAGCAGGCAAGCAACCAACCAACCTAGCAAGCAAGCAAGCAAGCAAGCAAGCAAGCAAGCAACCAACCAACCAACCAACCAACCAACCAAACAAGCAAGCGAGCAAACCAACCAACCAACCAACCAAGCAAGCAAGCAAACAACCAACCAACCACCCAAGCAAGCAACCAAGCAAGCAAGCAACCAAGCGACCAACCAACCTAGCAAGCAAGCAAGCGAGCAAGCAACCAGGCAACCAAACAAGCAAGCGAGCAAACCAACCAACCAAGCAAGCAACCAAGCAACCAAGCAACCAAGCAAGCAAGCAAGCAAGCAAGTAAGCAAGCAACCAACCAACCAAGCAAACAACCAACCAAGCAAGCAACCAAGCAACCAACCAACAAAGCAAGCAACCAAGTAACCAACCAAGCAAGCAACCAAGCAACCAATCAAGCAACCAACCAAGCAACCAACCAACAAAGCAACCAACCAACCAAGCAAGCAACCAACCAACCAACCAATCAACCAATCAACCAACCAACCGACCGACCAACCAATCAACCAACCGACCAAAACAAAAGCAAGAATTTTAAGAAAAAAAAATGGTGAACACACTTTTTTCCACAAGAATCATAGTAATACATTTTTATGGCGTACTGAAAATGAGGAAAAGCTAAAGAACGCAGACGTTGGAGCAGTGGACTTTTACATTAACTTACAGAGAAAAAGACCTAATATGGTACCCCAAACGCGTCCACTATCTGAATGTTTATAGTGCCACAGGGTGCAATTTGGAGGTGCACACACTATAGAGTCGGGCTGCAACCGTGATGTGAATCACCGTCACACATTGTCAATGGAAAAGGTTAAATTGGAACCATTTTGGTGTTTATACAACAAAGGTTAGAATCATTTAGATGTTTGTTTTTATCTGCTGTTGTTTTACTTTCTGCCTCTCCTATTTTCGGTATCTTCATAGACGGAACGCAGGGTTCAGTTAGTGAAATGTTTACTCATGTCAACATTATGTTCATCCATAGGGAAGCCAGACGCCCGGCTATAGGCTGGACAGGACGGTTTTCGGCCACTCTGACCTCCTCTGTGCCTGGCGTTAATTTGTCCTCGAAAAGGGGACAAGGTGGTCTAGAGGCAAGGTGCTCGCCTCTCATGCCAAGGGTCCCGGGTTCAAAACCCGGCCAGTGCAGGCATGTTGGAAGTTTGGGATTTTTCTCATCGTATTTTCGTGTCCCTGATCCTATTGGGGGGTAAGGTCGAGTACCTAGTGTTCTCGGATAAGGGCGAAAAAATTCGGAGGGCCCGTGTGCACGTTGCGCACGTTAAAGATACTTTGGCAGTTGGAAATCGAAAAGAGCAGGCCGAAAAGGCCGCTGTCGGGGCAAAATCATATAAAATTCATCCTTACCACTCCCTCCCCCTCCCCCCTCATCTCCCCCATCCCCCCCCCAAAAAACAACAACCGCCGACCGACGCTGCACTGTGGCGACGAAGTGCCTGCTCCAGTTGTAAGTGGCTGCAATGACACAAAGACAAATTTCCTAAATGGGATTAAAGTAGTATAAAATACAAATACAAAAGTACCTAAATTATCTCTGATATCCTTACAACAATGGGGTCTGGAGTCTAGGACAACCGTTAATGTATCTGTATCAACTATGATAATGTGGTCACAGTTGTCAACACTAAGTGGTCATCTGTTTGCATGTTAATTATTTTTGCAGTATGGTTTAAATTTTGTTAATGTTGTTGTTGTTGTTAAGCATTGTATATATTATGAGTAAAATCATGTTATCCTCTATAGAAATTTCGAAATGGCTATTCTACTTGTTCATTTAGTAAAAGCAGAAGCGAATGTCAAAGATCTTAACATAAATTGACACTTTACCCGCACATAATTTTTTAGGGGGATTCTTCCCCCCAGAGTATCATGAGAGACAGCTTCTTCAGAACGTCTTCATCTGAACTGCACCAACGGAACGAGCAGTTTAAGACTTTAATTAACAAATGTGCTTCCATGCACAATACGATAGAGATTTATATTTCCATTTAATTCACCAATGTACTCCCCAGTCGATGGTGTTCTATTTGTACAGAAAACTTCCAGACTACACGCTCTTCACACTCGTCAATCTCCCAGCCGCAAAACTCATCTCCAGCTACTGAATGGTAACAAACTACCGACTGACAGCGGGACAGACCCAGTCAAACTAAGCCTGTGGACTTTACCACATATTAAAACAGATAATAACTGTTGCTTTGATGGCTTTCAAATTAAAATGCCCTGCTCGTTAAAAGCAAGTACAAAAATAATCGGCTTCGTCACAAGTATGAGGGCTGGCAATGTATATATATTATTCTCCGTGGACACATTCAACTATCCTGCTTGCTAATATTTATCGTTGATCTTTATAGCTCTCAGACAATAAATATATGCCCGGCTTACAAGAGTCTCCGTGTAATATTACGATTAAATCCCATGAAGCTTTATTTGCATTAATTTCGTTCATTGTACAGCATCAAAGTCCAATTTGTATGGTACACATAATCCCAGATGGTAGAGACACGGCTCAAATAGGAACTCACCCCAGCTTAGGAAGCAGAACACATGAATATGTATGTCACTAAACCAGCTTTACAACACCGACCTTATCATCAAACTTAATTTGAAATGTTGGCTGCGTTAATTCTTCATGTCAGAGACAGGTGACGTTTTGTCCAGTCTAGTTCTGGTGGCGGTTTTGTTTGATTGGCAACTAGTAGGTGCTCGAAAACAGCCAATACCTTTGAAATTCAGAATTTTTTAGCTCATTGTTTATCAGCAAAAAGATCACAAAGACAAAAGGTGTTCACTTTTCACTTTAGAGGTTTTTTCATGTTATCGAGATGATACGATCTAAGATAATGATCGCTGCATATATTATCATTTTATTTGTTTCCATCGTAGTTTTCGTTTCCTATTGTTTAGTGTTTGAAGACCTCGGGCTGATGATTTGGCATGTACCCAGTGTCGAAGAGAACAAATAATCCATGGAGCTGACAGACAAACAATGTTTGCTTAGAGACAAAATAAATAACCTTGCGCAATACGCTCAGAAAACTGGTTACACGTATTGTTTAAAATTTGGCTGTTGCTGTAAGTACGAAGGTAACCCCAAGCGTTTTGCGTTAGGGGCGCGTACGTATACGTACTTATCCCTAATCCTGTCCTTATCCTCAACCCTAAATCTTATCGAATCCCTAACCCTGCCCCCTACCCTTTCAGCCAAAAAACAGGAGGAAAACTAAAGGAAAATGTAAAAGAATAATTAATTAATGATGTTATGAGTATTCCGTGGGGAGCTCTCTAGCCCCGGTGTTCCAAAAGGCTTTAAAATACGTACCTCCAGCGCAAAAAACAACAACAACAACAACAAACAACAACTTGGGACGTACGTGCTTGTAACAATAGTTTTTAAATTTTGTGCTTTGACACTTAAGTACTTTCTCTTTCCCTCATCCATGCCTCACTTTTTTTTTTTCGCCCACTCTTCTCATTCCAACCTTTTCCACTCTACTCCTAAACAACATAGTCGATTATCCACCATCCCTCTCGTTTCTCTTCCTATAATGTCAGTGAGTACATTTTATGACATGTTGATAACCTGCGAGCAGCTCTCCTGTGTTCTCTTTCCCCCTCTCAACGCCAGGACTCTGAGTCACCCACAATTCATCAGCACAAATTAATGATTTCATGAATACAGTTAGCTTTGCCTGCACATGACATGGTGACATCGAGTTTGTACATTTCTTTGTTTTTGATATTGCGGCTGTTTTGTTCTGATGATGATATTTTTGTATACAATAAGTGCAATCAGTCCCTCATTTACATGATTCAGGTCACTAACTCTTAAATCATCCTCTCTGCCTGTTAGAGTTACCCTTTGTAAACAGCTGAATATGATTTACATACATATACCCTCAATATCCACAATGAGCTGGCTGTAGAAACTGTAGGATATCTGAAGTTTGTCTGTAACAAAGAATATTCCACGTTAAAGTCTATACTTCTCTTCAAAACAGGGGAGAAGTTTCGTCATCTTTTTATTCAGAATACGGTGCGACTTTCACTAACAGACAACATTAAAACAAATACAGACACCTCACATTTGACAGAAACAATTTAAATGATGTAATTTTCATGTGCCTGACAATCTGATTGAGGACATAATAATATCTGGGACATCTACAAAAACAGCAAGGCGTTATTTACAAGGCATACCTTGAAACTAACTCTAGCGTTATTTTCAAGGCATACCTTAACAGCTTCTGATTGGTCAATGAAACATGCCTTGAAAATAACGCTGGAGTTAGTTCCAAGGCATACCTTGAGTCCAACAAACAATACATAGCTACCCCGGCGGCTTTCCCTGATATGTCAATCTGACTACTACCCAGACGAACATCGGCCTACGGCCTCGATGATACAAACTGACTAGACCCTCACGTCGTTACATATCAGTCTGACAATGCACAGTCTAAGGCTCCACGTTTAGAAATACTGAAACAGCTTCTGATTGGTCAATGAAACATGCCTTGAAAATAACGCTGGCGTTAGTTCCAAGGCATGCCTTGAAAATAACCACTTCGTAAATAAATCCACGATACATTCAATTGTAACCACATTATATTGTAACAACAAAAACAGAAAACAATGGCACGGGACAAAGCAACAGAAATGAACAGAAAAGAAGAGACAACCACAGACCAGACAAGTAATAAAGGAAGTAACAGATGAGGAAGTAACAACTAACGAACAAGCAGCAGAGGAAGTAACAAATGAGTAAGTAACAACTAACGAACGAGCAGTAGAGGAAATAACAAAACTTTAATGCACAATAGAATGACAATTGGAAGGACCAACCACAGATAAGGAACCCATTTGTATTCATTTATCGAGTTTAGCAAGATCACTTCAAGAATTGTGTCAACTATGCACGTTTTTGTGTTTTGTTTTGTTTTTTTTATTCTCGCGATGGAGGTTCATGGCGATTAAACGTTTCTTTCATTTTCATTCTTATAGATTTTTTTTAAAAATATGGATCTGGTTGGTTTTTTTTGTCGTTTGTTTCTAACAGGGGGCTTTGCTTTCTCTCTCTCTCTCTTTCTTTCTCTCTTCCTCTCTGTCTTTCTGTCTGTCTGTCCCTGTATGTCTGTCTGTCTGTGTGTCTGTCTGTCTCTGTCTGTCTGTCTGTCTGTCTCTTCCTCTCTTCGCAATAGCGTTCACTCCGAAACAGGAAGCCTTTTTATATTCACTCACCTCTTTCCAAACCATTAAATCTCTCCTTCTCCCATAATTTCATTGTCTCATGCTCTCCAATGTTAATTTAATGTGTCTGCTGTAATTTATATTCGCTAATTAAACACTATGCTATTTCGAACTCGTGCCACAACAAGTGAAATGCAATATTAAAAAGAGGATGTCTAAGTACGTGTTAAAATTTTAATGATTGTGATCTATGCCCGCTACTCTCGTGCACTTTAGACAAATCGAACAGATAATTAATTGTTCTGCTTTTTTATATGAATTATTTAAATTCGAATCAAAAGGCATATCTCTGCATAGATGTCGCAAGAGGTTACTATTGAGCTGGAGATCACTTTAACGTTAATAACAATGTTGTCGTGGATTTCATCCTCAAAAATTAATATTAAAATTGTTTCCATTCTGATCCATAAGGCTGTTTAGCCCGATAGTAGTTTTCATCTGGAAAGTCATATCGTCACGATCACAATATAATTGCCCATGTCACTTTTTGGTGTTTTTTGAAAACTAAAGAAAACTGCTTACTTGGAATATAGCTGTAGTTGTTCTTAGGGGGGCATAGCATTTTACATAGAAAGCTGTAGCTGAACAGTATTTTCTCTATTTGGCTTTGACATTAGTCTACACGTTCATAACAACAGTCTAAATGTGGGTTTTCTTTAAAAAACCTGGAAGTCAAACAAACGAAACAATGCAACTGCTGCGCGGTGCAACGTGCCTATCTGAGTAAGGTGAGCATTAATTCATCTCAAAACCGAAAAATTGATATAAACAGTTATTTTAGTATTTTGTTTGAATTGTGTATACTTCATTTGCGAAATTTGCCTTGGTGTCATTGCAGTCCAGTTAAAACTGGAGCAGACACGTGGTCGCCACAGTGCAGCGCCGGTCTGCGGGTTTTTTGGGGGGAGGGGGAGGGAGACGTGGTGGTGGGGATAAATTTTATTTAATTTTGCCCGGGCAGCGGTCTGTTCGGCCTGCTCTTCTCGATTTCCAACTGCTTTGGTAGCTTTAACTCGCGCAACGTGTACACGGGCCCTCCGAATTTTTCGTCCTTATCCGAGAAGACTAGATGCTCGGTCCTACCCACCATAGGATCAGGAACAGGAAAACATGAGAAAAATGCCCAGATTCCAACTTGACCCGACCGGGATTCGAACCAGGTAGTTTCGGCATGAGAGGCGAGCACCTTGCTTCTAGACCACCTTGTCCCCCTGGCGACCCCGACGATGTAAATTTTAATGTACCCTTCAGACTCATTCTTTTCACCACTGTGCTGGCTGAATAATAATGTATATGTTTTTTAATTAATGATTTTTTAAAGAGACAAGTGGGTAAAGATGGATGCACGCGAAATCGTATGCATTAAATCTCGCCCTCACTAACGAAGTTTTCATTCACTTTAACAGGCTTGCCACTCGCGTAATATTATGAGAGACTAAAAAAATGACCAGATCTAGGTATATTTTGCATAGAAATTATGCATAAATCATTATTTGAAAATGCATGCGTCAGTTTCAACATGTGTCTTATGAGTAATTAATTGTGTGCAGGTCGCTGTTTTTCGCTGTGTTCAAAAGAAACTTACTGATTTTATATTTTTATCGGGTTTAAAATTAATCATTTAATGAACCCGTATTATTGTTTCCAGTGAATCGTGAGTGATCTGATTAATTAGTTTTTTTTAAATTATGTGTGGGTCAGATATTAACATACCACTTGAGACAGGTGCCATTGCCTGTCTACGCCTGTTGATTAGACTGACAAGCGACAAGGTTTTTGGAACATAATGAAAAATGTAATTATAATTTGTTGTTTAATCTTGTCAAAACAAAATGGTGTAACCATCATTTGCAACGAATCCATGAGACATTAATTATTATTGTCGTTTGTAAAAATGGCGTCGGGTTTCTTCCCGCCCTTGATTTTAATATGATTCTGCCTTTTATTTCTTATTATTTTTCACTTTTCATCTATATTACCCATGGCACATCATTACCATAACTTTCGACTCTCTCGCCATCATCACCACCCCCTCATCATCGTCACCATCAACATGAGTATCATTTTCTACTTTAAAAAAAACTCTCCAAAAACCTGGGCTCTGATTGAAAACAAGTAGATCTAAATGATCAGAAAACAAAATGAAACGAGTTGGAGTTTTTTTTTTTTTTAAAGAAAATGTCATAAAGACCGAAATTATGACCATCATCGCCATCATCACCATTCTTATCATCATCATCATCATCATCATCATCATAATCATTATCACATCATCATTATCATCACATCAACATCATAATATTAGTTTCCCCCCCCCCCCCCCAAACGTTACCTACATAACATAAATAATATCTTCATTGTCTAGAGGATTAGTGGATAAAATATTAGAAACTCGAAATTACAAGATATTGTGACATTTTATGTCACTCTTAGCATTACTTCCATATTACCATCCGTACCAAATATTCCATGTATACGCTTCAAGCCAGGCTGTTAGAGTAGTAACAGGATAAAAAAAAAAGAAAAAAATGGAAAGAAAACAAAACAAATCAGCCAGGGTGTAAACAAACAACCATCATCATCATCATCACCACCACCACCAAAATCTGTCAAGTTTAACGTCGACATCTTTATCGAATTAGGTCTGTGATTTGACCATGGTGAAATGCATGGTCTTTCCCCTACGCCTTGTGCTGTGCCCAAGATGTGAGCTTTATGACTATGAATTACCACTCACATGTGTTTCATCACTGCTGTAAATCAGACCAAACGTCCACTCTACAAAGTCTAGATCAAAATCTACTGCAGTCGAACCAAAGCACCATCTTCAGAAACCTCGGACATCATTATGATGGATCAAACTCAGAAACAACAGCAACAGCAACAACAACTACAATAAATATAATACTTGCAGATCATAATCAGTAACAAAGCAGGCCGCAACAACAAAAAGTTAATACTATGTAGTAATATCGTACGGAATTTAAGGGGGAAGAAAAAAAAAAGAAGAAATACCTCACAATATTCATAGGACACAATACAAAACCAAATAAAAACAAAAATCATTGACAAAAATTCTTGGCCTCTTATCGTCTACATCAAATTCGTTAATTTGTTTAAAAGAAACTTTTATGGACTCATTCATTTCTTGAAAGAAAGAGTAATATTTTCTAAAGTACTAAAATTTGGTCTACATAACAGTGATCGCAGTAAAGAACGTTTCACGGTTGTTCACGATTTGGACGACACAGTTTCCTAGGAAACAGAGAAATTTAGACAACAATAAAACAAAAGTGATCTAAACTACACTTGAAATTCCCTGTACCTCCTGTGGCATTCATCGATTGCGCGTGGGCGGGGCATTCGGGCCTACAAGAGGGCGGTGCCGGACTTGGGTTGATTGACGGCTGAAGGGACACATCGGCGGTAGGCGCTTGCTTCCTGTTGGTGGCTGCTGCCGCTGCTCGGTTCACCGGCGTAATCACCAAAACTTTGGAGAGTCGCGCACGATTTTTCTCAATACAAATCCTGTTAGGAACAGTTGTAGTCAATGCTATTTACACATAATGACGATTGCCGCATTACCCGGCGGGCCAATCGCTCGTGTCATCAAAGACTTTTACCTCTTGAAATGTGTTTGAAAACGACTGGAAATCTCGCGAGTTGACGATGAAGATTTGCTTCATTAAAACTTATCTCTGAACTGGAATACATATGTTAATCATTACTTTACACCCGGACGCTTTGTTACTGAGAACAAAGGCTACTATTTAAACTCATCATCGTAACGTTTAATGATAAATATCTTTTGCATCACCTGATGTATTGTCTACAAAGATGTTAAATAATCTGGCATCCTGGAGATTCTCTTCATTTGTTGCTAGCCGTGCTTAGGCATTGAGAAGCAAGCTATAGTAAAACTGTTCTTCTTCAGTTAAATTATTCCGTAAAGTAACAAACACCCGAAGATATTAGCTTAGAGATTAAAATTCGGTTTTGGTTTTTATGAACTGAGAAATTCGAAAGTGAAACTTTTCATACCCTTCCGGGTACTGAATCAGCGATGTGGAACAACAGTCATTCAGCAAAAAGAGACCTTAATCCATTTAGCATCTCCCGGGTGTTGAGTGCCAACTTCAGTCAACACGCCATACAGAAGGGTGACGCCGCCGACAATGAGGACGATGATGTCGATAACATTGAGGATACAGCGAAAGAAGACATCTTCCACGCATCAGCTGTGTCAGACTCCGAGGGATCGCCCAGTCCAATCTCCTTCGCTGACGAAACACGGCCGCACGTGGCTCTTTCAGAAGAGGAAGCGGAAGTAATGAGACACAGGTCCAACATGGTGGACAACTTCTCCATGGACACCGACCATCGCCATGGTCTCTACCACAGTAACCACGACCACATTTGCGACAACACCTACAGCCGCGTGATTCCATTACCTACCACAGATGACGAAGGCAATGAAAAGTTTTCGAATCTGGAGTTTCTTGCATCTCAAGATAAACGCCACACGACCAAAAACAGCTCAGAATTTGCACCAACCACAAGAAGTTTCAAGGCCAATACAAATGTTCACAGATTTGTACACCACGAGACACAAAACCCCGGGCTGGAAGAACACGACGACATTCCAACAAATTTATCAACAAAACCGGATCATCATTACAAAAGGACAAGTAAACCATCAGAAGTGGACACAAAGTTGATGGAGAAACTGACCAAGGACAGAACTTCCAGCTCCATGTCTTCAGTAGATGATAGTCAAGATGGGCATTCAGATGGCCAGATGGAGCACAGAGATGGCGAAACTGCTGGAAGTTCCCACCAATCCGAACGTCCTGCAGACAATATGGAAAAGGTGAGTATTATTTTGTCTTATGATCTACTGTCACACCACACTGCTATGGTATGGAAAAAGACGCGCAAAAAATACCATTTCGAGTTGCGCCTTGCTTTAGTCTTTGTTTCATTTCCATTTTGTGACGGCCAAAAGAAACTATTGATTATACAAACTTACATGCCAGATAGAAAGGTACAGCACTTCATTCTATAATAATTTATGATCTTAGAAAGTGATTTTGACCTGGAGTTATATAATTATAAGGTCTTTTTCCGTACTGCGGCAGTACAGATCACAATGGAATATTTATTATATCTGAGTATTATCGTGAACTTAATTTTATTGAATAAACGTACGTGGTTTTCTGCTCAAAGTGCTAATTGATTCTAAAAACAGATTTAGTTTCATTGAGCATGGTCTGCCAAACCTTGAAAATCTCTAGTAAATACGGATTCTGATCTCTGTTCTTTCACACTGAGATGGAAGATCACATGAAAACTTACACTTTTGAATGACACCATTCAGTTTAGCTCAGATCTATCTTGATTAGAACCGTAGGCATACAACAAGCAACTGGGTCTGCTCCAGAGTCAGTATTCATTGCGTAGATAGGCAGTATCTTTCACTTTCAGCTTACAATTTATTTCCTGCCGTCATAGTCACTGTTGTTGGGAGGTTTGCTCTATTCAGTTTCCAGGAAAGACATAAAGGAAAGCTCAGGTCATGGTTAATGGAGAACTCATGGACTATGCTACCTATTTAATTTTGGCTCTTCGTTCGGTTTCTGGTTTTGCCAAATGAGTTCACACAGTTCTTTTATTGTGGCCAATCTTGAATTTTTTGTCCAATCACATTTCTCCCGATTACCTTCGCACACCCGTCATTATTAGGAAATCCTGATCAAGATATCAATGACGGGCGCTCTGTTCTTATGAAATTTCTCAGAGGTAGGACTGATGTTATAGTTGGATTTCCAGTGACACAGCTTCTGAAACTTCATTATACAACTTGATTTCAATAATAAAAGTACTGTCAGTTTCCGAATCAACTACAAGACGAGGCGAATTTTCTGGGGTTTGAATGGAAAGTTGGTCAGAAAAGCAGTCTCTTAATAAATTTGCTTCTAAACATAAATTAAATAATTGTAGAAAAACAGGCACTCTATAAAAATTTAAAAAATGATGGCAGACCTTCCAGACAAGGAAGACAATTTGTTATAATCAAAAACATATACTTATACACGGAACTATTACTACCACAGTTTCTTATCAAACAATACCATCATTGATTTTCGTCACTATCTTACTATTTCATGTTCCGGTCTCAAAAATCTTTTCTCGTGGAATTTGATCTTTGATCCAATAACAAGTTTAAGTATGTTATCATTACTATCATGATTATTTGAACAGCCTCTCTCTATGCCCAGATTTAAGTCAGACGCTGAGTCAAAGTAAGTTATTTACATTATTCACAATTATCATACCTATAAGGTCCTTGGGAGAAATTCTTTTAAATTTGGTGTCAGTTATCCCAGCTTTGCGATTACTCTATCTGTCGAGTGATCACCTCCCAAGCAAGAGGTGTCAGGTTTGATTCCACGTGAACAGCCAATTATGTAGGGCTCCCTGACATGTAGTTATACTCGTAACTTCTCTAGCATTTGTTTCTCGGTTAATTTCTTTCAAAACAATTGCCTCCTTTATTATATCATCGCTTTTGTCATTCATAATTTTTCTTTTCGTCAAACTTTTCTTCCCACCTTATTGTCTTTGTCACAGCCTTGATTGCAAATGAAAGGATCTCGCACATATCAACGTCCCAATCGTCTCTACTGTGAGGATAATAATCCCTGTCGACATTTTCACTATTATCAATGCCGTTAATAATGTCTTCTTGCAAAGGAACTTATTCATACATGTACAGTGGACCCGAAGAATTGCGAATGTTGAAATTCAATTCAATAAACTGTATAAATTTTTATTTTAAAAAAGAGGAGGGGGGGGGGCGAGGTCTATTGATTGCAGGCAACCGTTCAAACGAAATCAGAACAACCCAAATTACTGACTTTTCTTTCTTATGTTAAACATTGCTGATGCTTTATAGAAATGGCTGTTGTGTACCATTAACTCTATGCTCATTCATTTACAATCAACGCCTATCGGGTGCGGTTGTAGAGTTTCCTTTACTCCTGATCATTACAGGTCGTCTGGAAATGTTGGAAAATTCTTCAACATAACCGCATCTATCTGTATAACAGGGAAAGGGAAAATAGTCATACGCTCATATAAAGAGTGAGAGAGAGTGAGAGAGAGTGAGAGAGAGTGAGAGAGAGGCAGAGAGCAAAAGCGGGGGATTAAAGGAGGGGGAGAGAGAGACTTTTACAGAGGAACACCTAGATAGAGAGTGGGAAAGACAGAGATAGAGAGAGAGAGACAGAGAGATAGAGAGAGAGAAAGAAAGAGAAAGAGAGAGAGAGAGAGAGAGAGAGAGAGAGAGAGAGAGAGCGGGAGGCGGCTAATGATAGAAAGAAAGGAAATAACAAAAATGGTAAATACATCAGCCATTCAAACACCTCCCACCCCAAATCCCCAAGCCCTTATCACTCTTTATTTCTGCACGTAGGCATCAATTTGTTCCACTTTTGACAAATAGTTCGTTTTTAGATCCTCCTCCACCAGCGTAATCATGTATCTGAAACTGTATAATCGAGCCATGGATAATCAAGGATGTCAGTTAATAAAAAGATACGCACCCTCGAGGTTAACATTAACACCCGAACACTGATTGCACTGCACAAAGTTTTGATTGAAACTAAATAATCATTAAAATTGTTAAAATTGTACAAGCATTTTGAACTTGAGTGACTTTTGTGAGTCTGCTGACGGCAAACCTGAATTTAAAATGCTTAAATAAAAGTAGGGGGACGTTATTTTAGGTCACAGTAATTCGCCCCCTTTGTCTAACCCGAGACAGAGGATACCGAGACGAACCAATTCATCATTTTTCGTCCATCGGCTTGCGCGAGTATAGACCCTTCTCACTTCCGCGTTACGGTTTTTGCGGGGAGCCGCATGGCATTGAAAAGCACCGTGTAGGGCAAAAACCTCCACTTGCCTAAGTGATGGCATCTGAATATGTGCACAGTCTAAGCAAAGATGCATTTTTATGCCAGATCCAGCATGTAACGGGTTTGTACAGTTGGGTGCCCAACAAGTGGATGGCATCGTTTGACCGTTGTCCACCGCTTCCGCCCTACAAGTGGGGCACGCCGCCATTTTGTTTGCAAATCGCGTGATATGGAGGACGGTAAACGAAAAGGGTCCATATGGATGTCAACAATGCAACAATTCGCATCACACCCCTTCATAATTGAACTCAAAAGAGTAGTACTCACCGTATTTATACGCGAGCAATTTGTGGACATAGTGGGAGAAGGAAAAGTTCGTCTTGGTATTCTGTGTCTCGGGTATAACTCCTTTCCATCAATTTTTGAGAAAGTGGTGACTGAAGTTTCATGTGGTCATAGCTTTTGATGGCACGACTTCTCCTCTTTTTTAGTAATACACATTACACATCGAATCCGCTGGATACTTTGATACACAATGGAGAAGGCCAGTAGAAATAGTGTGTAGTGTGTAACCCAGTTCAGCCAGAGAGTGGATAGAACCTTGTCATTTTAAGGACATGAGTTGTCTATAACAGGATGTTGAGTATTTGGATTATTCATGTCGCCCACGGTTGGCATGTACGGCGATAATTGATGCCAATTATCTCATTGTCTATTTACTCATTGTCGGCAGTACTTCAACTGCAAGGACGGAATATCTGTAAATATCGAATTATACAAGATGGGTTTAGAGTGAAAATGATTTACTCGTAACTGCGTGATTGTTTTGCTTTACATGGTATATCTTTCACTGTTGCTTGAAAAGTTAGTGTTTCTGCACTCATCCATTCTATCAATGAATTCTGAAAACACATAACCAGTTTTGAAAAAAAAAAAAATAGTGTTAACGGCAGAGATAAAGAAACAGAGAATCAAAGATTTAAACTTCTCCGCAGAAAAAAAAAAAAAACCAAAACAATAGTTAGTTGAGTTTTGCTTTTGTGGCCGGAACTCATTAACATTTCTAGAAACCCTAGTCACTGAATGATATTCAGTGTGCAATCGTTATTAATTTCTTTCACTGTGTTTATGTTATTGTTATGTTGTTTTTTTCTGTATGTTTTAGACAAGTGTCACAAGAATAAATTGACTGGCTATCCCTATTAATATATTCTGGCACTGTCTGAAGCGAGACGGCCTTTGCCAGAATTTGGGCTTGTATTAATTAATAATATTATTATCGCGAAAATTACTGTAACGATAATTGTTTGTGTCTGTATAATTAGAGTGTCAAGGTACAATTTCTTGTCTTTTCTCTTCTTTTTGTATTTTTTAGTATGGGTGAACATTTGCGAGGATATTTTCGAAAATAAGAAACACTTGGCCATAAATTATGGCCAAAAAAAAAAAAAAAATATTGAAAATTTCCTACTAGTCGCCTGAAACAGAACGCATTTTAAAACCCTAATGAGAGCCATGCCAGATTAGCAAAAAAACATCTTGTCTAGTAAACGGTCAAAATGTGGATGACCAGACGCATGTTACGTTTGAACTTAGTTTAACATCAGATTCTTTAAACAGGAAATTATCAATCCGACAATTGTCTTTTATTTGCTCCCATTTATCCTGTGATAGTTATTTATGATTTAATGGTATATATCACTTTGGGGGGTGGGGGGTGTGGGGTGGGGTGGTGGGGTGGTGAGAGTTCATTGTGTACGGTACTTTCTGTTGTGAATTAGGCCACCGCGTGTTATCTATTACTCTGAGTCAGACCATGGTATTTAGGCGGGCCTTCTCTAACAGTGTTAGCCATTGAATATTCGGTGCTGGACAATGTCGTCAATTTGTCTCTGCAGTACACATGCGTACGCATTACCAGGAGGTGCGGCCCAATCCTTTTTAGTGTGCACGAGTGCTCTGTGGATGGGTCCTGAATCTAAAAAAAAAAAAACTCATCTGATCTTTAACAAGCCCTACCGCCGCTCAGACAGCTCGGATTTGTGTGAAATTTTGCAGGTAGGCCTACCTTCTTTTCGACCCGCAGATGGTTCTCTTTTATTATTTAGAGACTTGAAATGGTGGGAAAGTATTTTTTTTTTTTTGAGTTTCCTTTGTATCGCTAATGACTACCTCCGATCCTTTATTTTCACGAACACATGACGTTATCCCGGCCTGCGATATGTTCACGACATTACACACACCGTGCGCAAATTATTGCCATTTCATGAGTGCCGACGGGGTGCGTACTGCACCACGGCGCAAAGGCAGGGGGGTGAAGTAAGACTTATCTAAAAGCAAAGAAACAAACAAGAACGACAAAATAAACCTAAATGAAAAGGCATTGTGAAGAAGATCCATAATAATCATCCAAAACTGAAACTAATAATTATTTCTCTCGGGCAGGGTCGGGTAACTGAACTAGTGTCATGAAAAAAAAGAGTTATCCTTGCATGAAAACGAGAGATAGCAAACATTACGTAATGGATTGAGTTTGTTAGACTTTGCCATAGAGTAAAACAGATTTTGAAGATTATATTGCCAGAATGAGGGAAGCCCACAGAATATTTGGTTCCAACTATAACTGAAGTTGCACGGTAAACAATTCGTGGTTATAGGAACTAATACTGCCACGCATAACCTTCTCTGACGAAATATTATTATGAAAACCACTGAAAATCTGTGTTTTCTCAGCAATGGCTTGAAGCAAAGTCAAAATATGGCAAAACAAGCTTGATTTGTCTTCCCTTTTAATCTCCATTTTATCGTATCTTTTCTGTCTGTTTTCTTAGGTCCGGCTTTGCCACTTACAACTTTTTCTTTTTGCCATAATTATTTTGACATAACTTGCTCTGAGAAAAAAATTTTTGGGGTGGGGGGTGGGGGGGTTGTATTTTAAGCACTGAGATAGAAATTTTGATCAAGTGATAAAAATTATGAATGAAAGTGAGTGAGACATGCAGGAGTGCGTGGGCGGGAATAGATTAT